>QARZ01000483.1:96706-138150 GCA_013407115.1 Glycine latifolia
GTTCTTGATAAGTTTTCCAGAAATAGCTAAGAACAAAGTAATCGATTATTATGCTTAAATAATCGATTAAATAGTGGCAAACAGTATTTTTCCAAAAACCTTTGTTTCAACTTAAACACTTAATCAAATTATCAAAGCCTTGTTAATTCTATGACTCTAAATGAAGATCTAAATGAATGATATGAATGCAATGCACTTGGATCACAGAGATGCTTCTTCCTTTTCAATTAATTACAATTTATTCTTCAAGTCTTCAAGGCATGTTGAAAGTTCAAAATCAAGCTTGATCTCTTGTCCATTCTTCAAGTGCTTTCTTTGAAACCAACATATTATACAAAATTAAAAAATACCAAATGACAATGATTAGAAAGAAAACAATAACAATAATAATCACAATCATTCTCAATAATCAATCAGTTTAACATATGCTCAACAAACTAGTCATCAATTTTTTCCACAATTCAAATCAATTATGCTCAGAATGATACCTGACTCAACTCTCAAAATGCAATGTGGTATCATTCCTCTAGAAATAGCCTAAGTGTTCCCACATGACACTCTTAGTTAGGAAAATGATTCAGTAGTTTGTCGGGGTCACCCTGTCTGGCCACTCCCCCCATGGTGATCAGTCTGAGTCACAAGGGAGTTCCAAACTGAGTGACATGCCCCCTAGTACTCGCATTTTTATCCTCAGAAAAACCACAGGTACGTACTGCCTTCATTCTATTTCCATGTAATTATGAATTGATGTATGTCTAAACCCATTAGACAAGAATTTTCCCAAATCTACCTTGCAACGAAATCCAAACTTCAAGCAAACTTCAAGAACACAAAAGCTGTCCAGCATTTCATGTGAAACCTTGGCTGGTTGGAAGCTTTTAATTGCAGCAATGGAAGATGGAAGAAAGGTTAGGGATGAAGATGGATGACACCATGGAAAAGCTTTCCAATAAGCCTAGGAAGAATCGCCACAATAGCATGAAGCCATTGATAAGAAACAAGAGGTTCTTGCACAAGAACTTGAGAGAAACTCTCACAATTTTTAGAATTACAATTTATGATCCAAAGATCTTTACAATCAGTTTTGGGGCGGCTTGTATAGCCCACGAAATTACAAGGTAAATGCAAGGTAAATGACAATGAAATAAAGCTTTGTTGTGCACCTAATGAATCCTAAATGCAAGTTAAATGAAGCTTGTAGTGCAAGCTTCCCTAAGTGCCTCTTGGCTGACCCTAAACTCGTGTAATGGTGCTGTAATTTTAAGTTCTAAGTACAGCCAACAAGTTTACTAAGTTTACTAAATTGCACTAAAAATCCTTTTTATTATTTCCACTTTTGCTTCTAACAAGTGCTGAATTTAATTGAAATTAAATTGAACTTGAGACATCAAAATTCCGCCCTTGTAATCCTTGAATTGGTGTGCTTCATGCTTGTCCAAACTAGCCTTGATGTGATCTTGAAGTGCTTGAGTTCTAGCCCTTGTCATGGGTCCTTTAAAGCTCACCAAAGGAAGTTCTTCAAGCTTTTCTTCTTAACCTTTAGCTTGCAATGGACCTCCATCATGAAGTATGAAACATGGGCCCATCAATGCACTGACTGTGGATAGTTAAAAATTCTAAGCAATCTTTTTCCCTCTCCAGGGATGCTTAAAATTCTTAAACTCATTATCTTCCTTCCCAGGGATATCCAACAAGTCATTGCACCCCTCGTGTACATACATAACATACATCCATCACGATGACATCATCAACATCAACATCATCTCTCATCTATGTCATCATCTGTAACATCCTGAAATTTTGATAACTTAAAATATATGTGTGATGTATTCCTTGTATAATTTGATTACTTTATTAATTAGGATTATTTGAAATTTTATGTGAATTATCCATGTAAAATTGCTTGGTTTAGATGTCAAGTTATGTGGAGTTTGGTTGAGATGCGTTGTAATTGAGTGATTTCGAATTTGACCCGAAACCTGTTTTAGTAAAATCATTATTCTGGATTGGTTAACCGTTGGATCTCCTTCAAATTTTAAAGGTGGATTCCTAACCGTTGGGATTGATCAAATAACATCTAAAGCTTGAGAAATTAATTTTTCACCGAAGCAGAAATTCTAAATTTGGGCTAGCTCGCCCAGGCGAATTTCGCAGGCATTTTTGCTTGCCTGGGGGAGTCAAGGCGGTGATAAATAGTACCAGCAACGTCCAAACTCGAAAAATGACATTTCTCTCTCCCCCAAACAGCACCCAACCCCCTCTCCTTCCTCCTCCACCACCCACGGCCACCGATGACCGCCACGAGCCCCCATTTCTTGCCGTTGAACCACCGCATGGAGATGAACACTTTAATCGAAGCAGAATCTTCAAAACTCAACCTGAGGATTCGATAGAGAACGAAGCCTCCAATCCTCCTTTCTTGGTTTCTTTGAGGTAACCATGGTTTCCCTTGTCTTGTTTTAGCTAGTTTGAAGCCTCTATTGATATCTCTTGTGATTCGGGTACCGTTTTTGGTTGTTTCTATACTTTCTTTGAAAACCCTTTGAAAATGAGATGTTGTAAAAGTCTCCTTTTTATGAAATTGATGTCATTTCTGTGATTCTTGTTGAGCCCTAGTCACATTGGTGTGATCGGAATTTCAAAATGATATCTTTCAGTGTGAACTCCCAAAACACCCTTTTAGCCTCTTTTTAGATTTGAGTGGGTATTTGACCCCAAATGTTAATTTTGATCTTGCCTTTGAAATCAATACTAGATTATCTTTGATTTGGTATATAGAGCTCTGTGTTTGGACCAAAGCACGTGAACTTGAGAAATCTCAAAATGACGTTTTAAGGAGCTAACAAAGGGATATAGTTAGGTAATGGGAGTTTATTATTTAGTTATAGTTTTGGTACCATAATTGGGGTCCAGGGAGTCCAACTATGAGGATATCTGCCTGTCCCTGTTGTGTGCTGGTTTCAAGAAAAGTTATGTTTTAAACTAATGGGATGCAATATATCTATCATTGATGTATGTTTGTTCCTATTGTATGCTCGTTTTCAAGAAAAATTGTGTTTTTAACTGATGGGATGCAATGAATTTGTTATTAATGGATGAAACTGTGAATGATGTTGTTGTTGTAATTAATTGGATTTATGGGAAAAGTCTTAATTACAGAGCAGACTCTGCCCACAATTTTATAATATATTTTCCTATTTAATTCTTTGTTAAATCTTTAAATGGGCATAAGAGTGTGTTTTCTATATTGTAGTCCTCGTCTTTAATTTAGAAATTTTCTAAAATACCAGTCTCGTGGTAATATGGATTGTGGATGGATGAGGTGATATTGATGTCATTGATAATGTTGAAATGAGATTTTATTGATGTGTTGGTGATGATTGAATGAAATAATGATGTGTTTGATGATGTATAAATGATATAATGATGATATGGTTTATGATCTTTAAATGAGATGATGTTGAAATGAGATGAAGTTGATGTTTATGAGGATAATGTTGAAATAATATGAATTTGATACATATGATGATGATATCGAGATGAGGTGATGTGTATGTACCCTGATACCCATGGGGGTACATGATTGGTCATCCTTGCGGGGAAGGATTTGCTCATGGCCATGATCATGCATTGATGGTGCCCATGGTTATCATTATGTGATGTGGATATACATGGATACCCATGGAGGTGTATGATTGGTCATCCTTGCGGGGAAGGATTTGTTCCTGGCCATGGGCATACATTGATGGTGCCATGGTTGTATGCTGTGTATATACACGTGGGGTGCAGTGACCGGTTGGTTATCCTTGTGGGGAAGGATTTGTTCCTAGCCACCGTCAGTGCATTGGTGAGCCTACATTGGTGTGTTATGTATGCACATGGGGGGTGTATGACTGGTCATCCTTGCGAGGAAGGATTTGTTCCTGGCCATGGTCATACATTGATGATGCCCATGTTTTATACTTCATGTGCATGGATGGAAATAGAATGAAGGCATGCGCGTACCTGTGGGTTTCAGTGGGCTGAAAATGCAGGTACTAAGGGGTCATCAGGTTTGGAATTCCCTAGCAACGCTGGCTAATCACTGGTGGGGGGAATGGCCAGTGCACGACAAGGTGGTCCTGATATCCGGTGAATCATTTTTCCTGTGAGAGACTATTTCTGAGATATGGTACCACATTGCATGCTGATAGATGAGTTAGGTGCATGAATCATTCTATGAGTGATTGTTCGAGTTGTGAAATGCATTGGATGATTGGTTTGTTGAGTGTGTACTGGAATCATGAACTTTTGTTAATGATTGTGGTGGGTAATGTTGTTTCCTTCCCAATTGTTGTTATCTAATGTTTGTTGGTTTTATATAATAAACTCACCTTTGCATTTGTTGTACTGTGTGGTTGGTACCTGTGATGATCGCGAACCTTCGTTTGTGTAAGCAAATGAGCAGCATTAGGTGACTCTAGAGGGAGATTCTTTTTGGTTGGAGCCGTCGTGATGACGATGGATTACTTTTTGAAAAAGAGTTGTGTTTTGATAGTCAATTCTTTCTTGGTCTCTTGATTTCTTTTTTATGGATATGTACATTTCAGGCGTAAATACTTGTAAATACAATTAACTTATATCCTAACATGTGATGGTTTAAGATATACATGTTTTTGTATTTATTTATATATTTATACATAGTATGACAAGTGTAATATCGCGAATAATTTACCACCATTTCCGTAATCAAAGTAATGGAGTTTTCATTAAAATTCAAAAATTGCACGATTAGAGTTAGTATACCGTAGCAACAAGGTGGGTCGTTACATCATCAACATCATCTCATTTCGACATTATCCACATTATCTCATTTCAATATTATCATCAACATCACAAGTAATCGCATTTCACATCTATACATATAACATATGTCTGAGATTCACATTCCCCAGGTCTTCAGGCAACACAAACCTCATTCATTCACAATCCATAATACCACGAGACTGGTATTTTAGGAAAATTCTAAATTAAAGAGGAGGACTACAATATAGAAAGCAAACTCTTATGCCCATTTAAAATTTAATAAAGAATTAAATAGGAGAACATATTATAAAATTTTGGGCAGAGTCTCCTATGTAATTACGACTTTTCCCAAAAATTCAATCATTACAACAACAACATCATTCATAGTTTTATCCATCAATAACAAATTCATCGCATCCCATTATTTAAAAACACATTTTTTTATTGAAAACCAACACATAATAGGGACAAACACACATCAATAATAAATATATCGCATCCCATTAGTTAAAAACAGTTTTTCTGAAAACCAGCACACAACAGGGACAAACATACATCAATAATAAATATATCACATCCCATTAGTTAAAAACATAGTTTTTCTTGAAAACCAGCACACAATAGGGACAAACATATATCCCTAAAATTGGGTTCCCTGACCCCAACTATGATATCAAAAGCTGTAAACAAACAATAAACTCCCCTCACCTATCTATCGCCTTTTGTTAGCTCTTTGTAATGTCGTTTTGAGATCTCTCAAGTTCACGCGCTTTGGCCCAAACACAAAGCTCTATATACCAAATCAAAGATAATTTAGTTTAGATTTCAAAGAATAGGTTAATATTAACATTTGGGGTCAAATACCCACTCAAATTTAAAAATGGCTAAAATGATGTTTTTGAAGTCCACATCAAAAGGATATCATTTTGAAATTCCGATCACATCAATGTGATCGAGGCTCAACGATGGCATAAAAATGACATCAATTTTATAAAAAGGAAATTTTTACAACGTTTCATTTTCAAAGGGTTTTCAAAGGAAGTGTTAAAACACCTAATAACGGTACCCAAATTGTAACGACTCGCCTCGTCGCTACGGCATCACTAACTCTAATCGTGTGAATTTCAAATTTTAATGAAAACTCCATTAATATGATTATGAAAATGGTAGTAAGTTTTTCGCAATAATATATTCATCATACACACGATAAAAATACAATAATTGAATATATATGTATACATACACTACATCAATACTCATCATTCGCATGTTTAGAACTTAATTTAGTTTTACATGTATTTACAACTCAAAATATACATGTCCATAAAAAGGATTAAGGGACTAACTATGAAAGAGTTATTAACAAACATAACTCTTTCCAAAAAGAGTTTCAATGTCATCACGTCGGCTTGGCGGCTCCAACAAAAAAGAATATCTCCCTCCAAGATCACCTACTGCTGCTCATTTGCTCACACGAACGAATGTTCGCGATCATCACAGGTACCAACCACACAGTACAACAAATGCAACGAGTGAGTTTATTATATGAAACCAACAAGCATTAGATAACAACAATTGAAAAGGAAACAACATTAACAACCACAATCATTACCAAAAGTCCATCAGTGCAACACACACTCAACAAACCCATCATCCAATTCACTTCAAAACTCAAACAACCATGCTCAGAATGATGCATGCACCTGACTCATCTCTCAGAATGCAATGTGGTACCATCCTCATGGAAATAGCCTCTCTCAGGAAAATGATGCAATAGCTTGTCTAGATTACCCTGTCGTGCACTGGTCGCTCCCCCCATGGTGATCAGCCCTGAGTCACAAGGGAGTTCCAAATAGAGTGATTGCCCCCTAGTACCCCTGATACTTATTGTCCATCATTCTATTTCCATCCATGCAAATATGAAGTATGAAACATGGGCACCATCAATGCACTGACCATGGATAGATAAGGACCGAAATTTCAAAAATCTCTTTTTCTCTTGGGATGCTTAAAATTCGTAAACCCTTCCTCGCAAGGTTATCCAATCATGCACCCCTCATGTACATACACAACATCACTGATGCACTGACCATTGTTAGGAACACATCCTTCCTCGCAAAGGTAACCAACCGGTCAATGCACCCCACGTGGACATATACAGCATACAACCATGGGTATCCATGTATATCCACATCACACAATGACATTGTTCATATCAACATTATCTCTCATGAATGTCATTAATAACATCAACGTCAATTCATTTCAACATCATCATCATAACACCAATATCATCTCATTTCAACATCATCATCATAATCATCAATATCATCTCATTCATTCACAATCCATATTACCATGAGATTGGTATTTTAGGAAAATTTTAAATTAAAGAGGAGGGTTACAGTATAAAAAACAAACTCTCATGCCCATTTAAATAAATTTAGTAAAGAATTAAATAGAGAACGAATTATAAAATTTTGGACAAAGTCTCCTCTGTAATTAAGACTTTTCCCAAAAATCTAATCATCACAACAACTACATCATTCACAGTTTTATCCATCAACAAGCAAATTCATTGCATCCCATTAGTTAAAAATATCATTTGCCTTGAAAACGAGCACACACTAGAACAAACACACATCACTCATAAATACATTGCATCCATTAGTTAAAAACTTAGTTTTTCTTGAAAAACCAACACACAGCAGGGACAAATAGTTATCTTCATAGTTCGACTCTCTGGCCCCCAACTATGGTACTAAAACTATAACTAAATAATAAACTCCCCTTACCTAACTAGGAGTTCTTCCTATTATAGTCTAGTGGTGTTGTTTCGTGATCCTTCAAATACGCGTGCTTGTCCGAACACAGAGCTCTATGTTCCAAATCAAAGATAATTTTGTGTAGATTTCAAAGGCAAGGTCAAAATTAACATTTGGGGTCAAATACCCACTCAAATAGAAAAGGGGCTAAACGATGTTTTGGGAGTTCACATCGAAAGACATCATTTTGAAATTCCGATCACACCAATGTGACCGGGGCTCAACAAAGATCACATAAATGATATCTATTTCATAAAAAGGAGACTTTTACAACATCTCATTTCAAAGGGTTTTCAAAGGATGTGTAAAACTTCTAACAACGGTACCCAAAATGTAAGAGACACTAAGAGAAGCTTAAACTAGATAGAAGAAGACAAAGAAAACCAAGATTACCTCAAGGAAACCAAGAAAGGAGGATTGGAGGCTCCACTCTATCGGATCCTCGAGTTGAGTTTTGAAGATTCCTCTCCGATTAAAGTGTTCCTCTTCGTGAGATGGTCCAACAGCAAGCGGCGGTGCCTCGTGATGGTCTCCGGTGGCGGTGGGTAGTGGAGGAGGATGGTCCAGCTTGGGAGCTGTTTGATGGAGGTCCATTGCAAGCTAAAGGTCTAGAAAGAGAGCTTGAAACACTTCTTTTGGTGAGCTTTAAAGGACCCATGACAAGAGCTAGAACCCAAGAACTTCAAGATCACATCAAGGATAACTTGGACATGCAAGAGGAAGCACACCAACTTAAGGATAACAAGGGATGGATTTTAATGTCTCAAGTTCAATTTAATTCCTATTAAATTCAGCACTTGTTAGAAGCAAAAGTAGAAACAATAAAAAAAAGACTTTTTAGTGCAATTGTATAAAGAGGTGTAGGTGCACTTGTGTGTAATTTGTGTAGCAACTTTGTAAATTAGTTGGCTGCACTTAGAAGCTAAAAATACTGCACCTTTTACAAAAATGGGACAGCCAAGGGAGTTTGGGACAGCCAAGGGTCACTTAGGAGAAGCTTGCACCACAAGCTTCATTAAGCTTGCTTTAGGCTCCTTTAGTGTGCACTACAAGCTTCATTTGAATTGTCATTTCATGTGCATTAGCTTGTAATTTTGTGGCCTTTATAAGGTGCCCAAAACTGAATGTAGAAAAACTTTGTTTCATTAATAAGATTCTGAAAATTGTTGTGAGAGTTTCTCTCAAGTTATTGTGCAAGAACCTCTTGTTTCTTATCAATGGCTTCAAGCTATTGTGGTGATTCTTCCTAGAATTATTGGAGAGCTTCTCCATGGTGTCTTTCCCCTTCATCCCTAACCTTTCTTCCATCCTCCATTGCTGAAAATAAAAGCTTCTAAACAGTGCCATTTTCACGTGAAAGTGCAGAATTTAGAGTTCTTGAAGTTTGCTTGAAGATTGAGTTTCATTGCAAGGTAGATTTGGGAAATTCATGTCTAATGGGTTTAGACATACATCACTGTTTGGGGGAGGGATAAGACCAATTTTCGTGGTCTGGACGCTGCTTTACGTATTTATCACCTCCTTGACTCGCCCATGTGAGCAAAAATGAATGCAAAATTTGCTTGAGCGAGCTGACCAAATTTTAAAATTTCTGCTTTTGTGAAAAAATTAATTTCTCACGCTCCAGACATTATTTTGACAATCCCAACGGTCAAAAGTTACATATATGGGTTAGGAACCTACCTTTAAAATTTGAAGGCGATCCAACAGTAACCAATCCAGAATGGTGATTTTACTAAAACAGGATTTGGGTCAAACTCGAAATCACTCAATTACAACCCAACTCAAACAAACTCCACATAACTTGACATTTACACCAAGCAATTGCACATGGATAATTTACACAATAATTCAACTAATCTAAACTAATCAAATAACCAAATAGCACAAGAAATACATCAAACATCTATTTTCAGTTATCAACATTTCAGGGTGTTACACAAATCACAAGAGATACTAAGAGAGGCTTAAACTAACTAGGAGAAGACAAGGAAACCATGGTTACCTTGAAGAAACCAAGAAAGGAGGATTGGAGGCTCCGTTCTTTATCGAATCCTCGAGTTGAGTTTTGAAGATTCTGTTTCGATTAAAGTGTTCCTCTTTGTGCAGTGGTCCGACGGCAAGCGGCGGTGACTCGTGGTGGTTACCGGTGGCTGTAGGTAGTGGAAGAGAGAGAGAGAAGTGAAAAATGCATTTTTAGCACTGCTAAACATATTTATAAGCTCCAGATCTCGCTTAGCAAGCTCTACTCGCTCAGCACAATTTCCTCTCTATCTGGAATTGTGCTTAGTGGGACATAAAAAGTTGTTATGTTGCAAATCAAAATGGTCAAAAAATGCAGAGATGGGTTGTGAACCTACTGTCAAAATTTGAAGGCGATCCAACGGTTAACGAGATTGTAGTTTTACTAAAACAGGTTTTGGGTCAAACTATCAATCACACATTACAAACATAGATCAAACAAACTTCACATAACTTAACATCCACACCAAGCAATTGCAAAAGGATAATTTACACAACAATTTAACTAATCTAAACTAATCAAATAGCACAAGAAATACATCAAACATATATTTTTAGTTATCAAAATTTCAGGGTGTTACATTTCTTATGTTTTGAAGCTTAATTATTGGATCCAGAAACCAAGCCAAGATGAAGGGCAAAATAGTTATTTTGAAGAATTTCATAGTGTTACTCACCCAGGCTAACAATGAGCTCCCCTAGGCTATGACATTCCTTCAACATGAAGTTATCAACTTGCCTGGGCGAGTATCACTCGCCTAAGTGAGTTACATAACTTCAACATGAAGGAACCAACTCACCTGGCCGAGTTGGTCTGGCACCTCTTGGACCATTTTGTTTAAAAGCCATGCACATGGAAGAAAAAACCAAAGAAGAACAACACAAACCAAGGAGAGAGAAGATAGAAAATTGAAGCTGGAGTTGTAGAGAAGTGATCATGGATCATATCCTTCATCATTTGTTAGGTTGATCTTGTGCTCTAAACTATGATCGAGTAGTTTCTCCAAAGGATTGAATGTAATCTTTGTACCCTTATGTATCTCTTTTGATATTTTATATATATTTGAATCTTTTCTACTCATTATTGGTGATTTCATTCTGTTAGTAATGCTTGATTCTATTTGAAACACTAGTTTCATGAAATTGGATTTTAAGTTTGCCTTGAAAGTACTCTTAGAATTTGAATTGAATGAATTCACTCTTTACGTTACGTTGCTAGGAAAAGAGCATAACGTTTTGATTGCAAATAACACAAGATTATGATTGTAATGCTGGGATATTTATTTCATATGAGAGGAATCGATATTTGGTAAATATTCTTAGGATTCTCGAATGCGAGGAATCAATTTGGGGTGATTTAATGTGTGCATCAGTGATGTTAAAAAATGATTCATATGTATTAATATTATTTGGATGCTGAGGGTATGAACGATGAAATTCAATCTTATGTTTCTCTTGAATTAATTAAATTCATTTTACTTGTTTTATAATTATATGTATTTCCCACTCACATTCTGTTATTTCCGTTAAACCATGATATTTCGATTAAATTTGTTGTAAATAAGTATTGAATTGTTTACTTTTATTTGGAGAAAATGAGTAACTCTAGTCTGTAACTCCCTAAAATTTTGATAACTGAAAATAAATGTTTGATGTATTTCTTGTGTTTTTTATTAGTTTAGATTAGTTGAATTGTTGTGTGAATTATCCTTGTGCAACTGCTTGGTGTGGATGTTAGTTTATGTGTAGTTTGATTGATCTGCATTGAAATTGTGTGATATCGAGTTTGACCCAAAACCTGTTTCAATAAAAGCGTGATCCCGGATTCGTTAACAGTTGAATCGCCTTCAAATTTGAAAAGTAGGTGTGCAACCTATGTATTCACATTTTGACCATTGAGATTTGTGAAATAACATCTGGAGCGTGACATATTAGCTTTGCACAGAAGCGGTGAAATTTGTTAAGACTGGGTCAACTCGCCCAGCGAGCAGAATTTCACCCGGGCGAGTTTTCCCGGCTACAAAAACACACATCAGCGAGAAACCATGCATTTCAACCTCCTTCTTCTTCAAAACATTCACCCAAGCCTCCAATCCATCTCCTTTACCACCCATGACAAACGATAATCACCATGTGCTGTCGTTGCTTGCCATGAGACCACCCCACCCCAAGGAGAGGAACATTTTAATCAGAGTGAAATCTTCAAAACTCAACTTGAGTATTCGGTAGAGAACAAAACCTCTAATCCTCCCTTCGCGATTTCTTTGAGGTAACTGTGTTTTTTATGTCTTCTCCTAGCTAGTTTGAACCTCTCTTATTATTTTTTGTGACTTGGGTACTGTTATTGGATGTTTTTACACTTCCTTTAAAAAATCTTTGAAAATGAGACGTTGTAGAAGTTACCTTTTTATAATATTGATGTCGTTTTGGTGACCTTCGTTGAACCCTTATCACATTGGTGTGATCGATATTTCAAAATGACGTCTCTTGATGTAGACTCCAAAAATACTATTTTAGCCCTTTTTAAATTTGAGTGAGTATTTGACCCCGATGTTAATGTTAACCTTGTGTTTGAAATATATACTGAATTGTCTTCGATTTGGTATATAGAGCTCTGCGTTTGGACTAACAGACGTGAACATGAAAGATCTCAAAACTATGTTACTAGGAGTTAATAGAGGGATATAGATAGGTGAGGGGAGTTTATTGTTTGTTTATAGCTTTTGATACCATAGTTGGGGTCAAGGAACCCAATTATGGTGATGTATGTCTATCCCTGTTGCGTGCTAGTTTTAAAGAAAAACTATGTTTTAAACTAATGGGATGTGATATATTTGTTATTGTAGAATGTAATTGTTAATGATGTTGTTGTAATGATTAAATTTTTTGGGAAAATTCTTAATTACAGATGTGACTCCGCCCAAAATTTTATAATATGTTCTCTTATTTACTTCCTTTTTAAATTTTAAATGGGCACGAGTTTGTTTTGTATATTATAGTTCGCCTCTTTAATTTAGAATTTTCCTAAAATATGTCTTGTGGTATTATGGATTGTGAGTGTATGAGATTTGTGTTGTCTGCAGACCTAGGGAATGTGAATCCCAGGCATATATTATATGTGTATATGTGGAATGCGATTGCTTGTGATGTTGATAATATTGAAATGAGATTTTGTTGATGATTATATTAATATAAGATGATGTTGATGTTGATGTTGATGATGACATTGAGATGAGAATCAATGTTGATGTTGATGATGTCTTTATGATGGATGTATGTTGTGTATGTACATGAGGGTGCAGTGACCTGTTGGATATCCTTGGAGAGGGAAAAGGAATTGTTTAAGAAATTTAAGCATCCCTGGAGTGAGAAAGGGATTGCTTATAATTTTTAACTATCCACAGTCAGTGCGTTGATGATGCCCATGTTTCATATGTCGTAATTGCATTGGAAATGGTATTAATGGTGGCAGTAAGTACTTGTGGTTTTTCATGAGGAAAATATGCTAGTACTTGGGGGCATATCACTTAGTTTGGAACCCCCTTGAGACTCAAGGTTATCCCCATGGAGGGGAAGTTGCCTGTGTACGACAGGGTGACCTCGACCAGTTACTGCATCGTTTTCCTAAGTGAGAGTGTCATGTGGGCACGCTTAGGCTATTTTCTGATGAATGATACCACATTGCATTTGAGAGTTGAGTTTGGTTCATGCATAATTCTGAGTATTATTGATTTGAATTGTGAATAAAGTTGAAGACTACTTTGTTGAGTGTATGTTGAACTGATTGATTACTGAGAATGAGTGTGGTTATAATAAACTCACCCTTGAAAATTTTTAGTATGTGGTTAGTACCTGTGATGTTTGCGAACCTTTGTTTGTGGGAGTAGATAAGCAGCAGTACGTGATGTTGGACGGAAATCCCTTTTGTTGGAGCCGCCAAGCCTACGTGATGACATTGGAATTTATTTTGGGAGGAGTTGTGCTTTGTTATCAACTTTTTCTTAGTTAATTCCTTGATTCTCTTGATCGGGCATGTAAATTCTAGACTTAGATATATGTAAAAACTATATTATGATATAGCATGTGAATGATATGTAATGATTTAAGATATACATACATATGTATTTATTTATGTATTTGTGCGTCGTTTGATGAGTGTATTATCGCGGAAAAATTTAACCTTATTTTTATGATCAAATTCATGGAGTTTTCATTTAAAATTTGAAAATTATACGTTTAGAGTAGTGATATCATAGCGACAAGGTGGGTAGTTACAAAGTCCCTGTGGAAACAATCTCTTTTATAAAATATATAGCTGCGACAACATTGGTACCAATTCTGAGGACTTAAGTCGCTCCCTCAGTTCTTTCAGACTTAAGTTTTTTAGTTTTATAGGCCATTTTCCTTACTTTAGTTATTTATTTTATTTTAATTTTGTATAAATTCTCTCTTGTTATATTTTATTTTTGCTAACCTTGGTACTTATGTTTTATTGTAATGTGTTCTTTTTCTTTTATGCAAAGTAAATTTCCTACAGATAAATCGCTATTTGGTCCAAAAATTTCCCAGACTGAAATAAAGAATAAGAAGAAAATGAAACAAGAAACCACTAAGCCACCGGGTGAATCTTCTTCTATTGATTCTCCTGTTAGAATCAAGAAGTTGAAGCAAAAGATTCAAGGATGATTGAAGCAATTATGTTTTGATATTTTACATGCCCACTCAATATGATGACATTTGTAATTTTGGTTAAAGCTTGGTTCATGGGTTAAATCCTTATAATCCTCTACAGCTCTTAAGTAAATCATGCATTCATACATTCATTAAAAAGGTTTTAATCATATTAGTATGTGCAAAGTAATAGAATTTCATAAGTGCATTTAGACAAGTATAAAATAGTTTTTCATTGCTTTAATCGATTACAAGAGCAGAATAATCGATTACAAGCTTGTTTGAGTTTCTGGAAAATGATTTAAGAACAGTTTAATTGATTACCATTTTCTTATAATCGATTAAATAAGCTTGACACAGATTTGGGAACTCACTGGAATAATCGATTATATGGGTAAATAATCGATTACATAAGCAATCTGCATAATGTAGCACAGCATGATCAACTGGTATAATCGATTACCAGATGACTGTAATCGATTAAACCTGCATTGTTAAGTTTTAGTCATGTATTGGCTTAATCAATTAAATTGGCAGATAATCGATTATTTTGTTCGTTCAAGATTTCCAGATTTATGATGAACAAATTAATCGATTACTGAAGTTAAAATAATAGATTACAGGTAGTTAATTTTTTTTTTTATAAATAAAAAAGTTGTGTCTGTGAAAGAAAATATATCAGAAAGAGAGTACTCGTGCATACCTTGGGTTTTACATTCTCTAAAGTGTTCTCAAAGTATTGAAAGTCAGAAATTAGAGAGTTATTCAAATGTATTAGAATCTACATGTGTGTGAGTCAAAATTCTCATTGTGATTGAGCAAGCATGCAAGCTAGTGTTAAAAGAAGTTTCAAGAAAGCATGATAGGCATCATCTCAGGTTGATTAATTCGTACATATCATTTTAGTTACAGAGGAAAATAAGGTGATACCTTTCTTGAACCTTAAGCTTGTGTTTTTGTTATTACTGTTGTATAAACTGTGTGAATTTTCCATATAACATTTGGAGTTCTTTAAAGCAAGTCTAGAAAGGGTTTTCTAGGGGAAGAATAGAGAGGGGATCTCTGGTTCTTGGTCTGTTGAAAAATCTAGGGAGTAGATTTTGATTTTTGCCTAGGGTAGGTAAAAGAGACCTTATTGTTTGCTTGTAAAGAACAAAAGATTTGTTATAGTGGAACTCTAACCTTGTTTGGGTTGGAAGTGAAACTAGATGTAGCCTCTGGGGTTGAGAGGTGAACCAGTATAAATTTCTTGTGCATTTAAGTTTCAGTTCATGTTTCATTGAATTCTTGATGTATTCAATTTGCTTATCATTTAAACTTTGATTCTGCACAAGAGTTAATTGATTGGTGAAGAAGATTGTTTTCTAAATTGGTTTTGTATAAGATACGATCCATATAAATTCTTCCGCTGTTACATTGTTTTGAAAGAAAATTTTAAAAAGGAGGTAAAACCAATTCACCCCCCCCCCCTCTTGGTTTGTTTGATTAGGTATCCATTATATTTTCAATTGGTATCAAGAGCTGGTTCTTGTAATTTGCTCAAGATCTTTTTCAAATCTTTGACAATGAATGCTAATCAAATAACATTCAAGGATGGTGCCTCATTAAATAGACCACCTTTGTTTGAAGGAGAACATTTTAGTTTTTGGAAAAACAGAATGCAAATCTTCATCCAATCGAATGACCCAGGTGCATGGAATTGTATTGAGAAAGGACCTTTTTTCCTACCAAAGATGTTGATGGCAAATCAATACCAAAAGAATGGGATAAAATGTCTAAAATAGAAAAGAAATTAACTCAATATGATTTCAAGGCAAAGAATATGATAACTTCCGCATTATCTTCCGATGAATTTTTCAGGACTATTAGGTGTAAAAGCGCCAAGGAAATGTGGGAACTACTTGAAGTTACACATGAAGGAATAGATGATGTGAGAAGATCAAGGAAACACACTCTCATTCATGAATATGAAATGTTCAAAATGAGAGATGATGAGAACATCTTACAGCTTCAAACTAGGTTTACCCACATTGTGAATCACTTGCTTGGGCTAGGGAAAACCTTTGATGTAGAAGAACTGAACATCAAGATTCTCAAATGTCTAACAAGAGATTGGCAGCCTAAAGTCACAGCCATTAAAGAATCAAAGGATTTATCAAAAATGTTAATGGCAGCTATGTTTGGTAAGCTTCTTCAATATGAACTTGAATTATCTCAATTAACTCATGGTGAAGATGCAGATAAAAAGCATAAAAGTATAGCATTAAAGGCTGCACCTTCAAAGATTGATAGAGAAGATGATTCAAGTGATGATGATGATGATGAGAATATGAATCTCATAGTAAGGAAGTTTACCAAGTTTCTAAGGAAGAATAAAAGCAGAAAGCAACCTCAACAAAAGAAAAGAAATGACAGCACAAATAAAAATACCAACTCCTCCTCCATTACATGCTTTGAATGTGGAAAGCAAGGTCACATAAAGTCAGAATGTCCTTCATTAGCAAAGAAACCACAAGCTGAAAAGAGACCAAAAAGGGATGGAAAGCCTAGAAAAGCTTACATTGCTTGGGAGGATAATGAATCCACAAGTTCTGAATCCTCTTCAGAAAAAGAAGTTGAAGCTCACCTATGCCTTACATCTACTATTTGTGAAGAAGAATAAGAAACATCAAGTACAGAATCTGAGGTATATTCTGATTATGATAATGTAGTTGACGCTTTTCATGAGATGCATAGTGAAGCTCAAAAACTAGCTAAAGCAAACAACAAGCTTAAAGGTGACTTAAGATGGCATGTATCAAAGCTGGCTGAATTGCAAGAAAATCTTTGTAAATTGAATGAGGAACATAACAAGCTTCTTTCAAGTTACAAGGTAAATAGATGTACATGCTCCTTAGCCATCTCTAAGGTTGATAAATACAATGAATTGCAAAAGGAATTTGATGAGTATAAGCTAAGCAAAGAAAAAGAAAATATGATGTTACAAACTGAAATTAGTGATTTGGTTGATTTACTAAGAAAATTCTATAAAGGCAAATGTAACTTAGATGAATTGCTAAGTGTTCAAAAACATGCTGGTGATACTTATGGTTTAGGATATAAACATGGTGCCAAGAATAAAGGTAAAACTGTGTTTGTACCTCCAAGACATAAATATCATAGGCAGTACCATCAACCAAATGCTTTTCATAGATTTGCTCATGCTAAGTCATCTAAATCTCCTACTTGCAATTATTGTATGTTAAAAGGTCATACATCATATAAGTGCTTTGCTAGAAGATTTTATGTTCCAAATGGAGATTGTATATGGATTGAGAAAAGAAAGAAAGCAACTAACCCCTTTGGACCCAACTTAAATTGGGTACCACTTGTCTTTTCTTAATTTGACTTGTGCAGATGTGTCTTAGAGCTAAATCATCAATTTGGTATCTAGATAGTGGATGCTCTAGACACATGACAGGGGACATATCCATGCTTACAAATGTAACACTTAAGGAAGGAGGATATGTGACTTATGGAGACAACAATAAAGGCAAAATCATTGGGCAAGGCAACATAGGAGACAACTTAACCACTAAAATCAAGGATGTACTCTATGTTGAAGGACTAAAGCACAATCTACTAAGCATTAGTCAATTGTGTGACAAAGGCTTTAGAGTCACCTTCAACAATGAAACTTGCTTGATCCATGAAGGCAAAACTGGAAAAGTTGCACATGTTGGCAAAAGGAAGGGTAACATCTATGTTCTATCCATTGACCATGCATTCATACATAAAACTAATTGCTTGATGAGTAAAGTAAGTGAAACATGGTTGTGGCATAGAAGAACATCTCATATTAACATGCATCATCTCAACAAACTAATAAGAAAAGATTTAGTAATTGGTTTACCTAAGCTCAAGTTTGAGAAGGATAAGATTTGTGAAGCATGTCAAAGAGGAAAACAAACTAAAAACTCTTTTCAAAGTAAGAATATGATTTCTACTTCTAGACCTCTTGAATTGCTTCACATGGACCTATTTGGACCTTCAAGAACTATGAGCATAGGAGGAAACTATTATGGTCTTGTTATTGTAGATGACTATTCTAGATACACTTGGACATTTTTCATTAAGTCTAAAAGCCAAGCATTCACAGCTTTTAAGAAACTAACCAAGTTAATTCAAAATGAAAAGAGCTGTAATATTGTTTCAATTAGAAGTGACCATGGTGGTGAATTCCAAAATGAATGTTTTGAAAAGTTCTATGAAGATTTTGGAATTAATCACAACTTTTCAGCTCCAAGAACACCTCAACAAAATGGTGTTGTGGAGAGGAAAAACATATCACTTGAAGAAGGAGCAAGGACCCTTCTAAATGAAACAAATTTACCTAAGCATTTTTGGGCTGATGCAATGAGTATTGTTTGTTATACCTTGAATAGGATTCTCATAAGGCCTATTTTGAAGAAAACCCCTTATGAAATCTATAAAGGAAGAAAGCGAAACATCTCTCACTTTAAAGCATTTGGTTGTAAGTGCTTTGTTTTAAATATTGGTAAAGACAATCTTGGCAAGTTTGACTCAAAAGCTGATGAAGCTATCTTTCTTGGTTATTCCTTGCAAAGTAAGGCTTATAGAGTTTTTAACAAGAGAACCTTGTGTGTAGAAGAATCTGTGCATATTGTATGTGATGAAACTAACCCTTCACCAGAAAAGTCACTTGTAATTGATATTATTATGCTTGATAGAGGAGGAGAAGGAAATAGACCACCAAGGAGGACTTTTGGTGACTATGCTTACCAAGCAGGACCAAAACATTACAATAGCATAGTCTTTCCTCCTTTCAGTAACAGATTTGTAGAATTGAAGGCAGCATTGCTTAGTCTAATTGTTTCACACCCTTTTTCTGGAATGGATCATGAAGATCCATACACACATTTTTCTACCTTCATGGTTTAACGACCCGCCTCGTCGCTACTGTATTACTAACTCTTAATTACTCTAATAATAGATTTTAATGAAAATCCCTTATGTTTGATTGTGAAAATAGTAGTAAGTTTTTGGCAAACAAATAATCATCACCATGAAGCAAATACGTAGATAAAGGTACATTTAAACTCTGCAATTCATTCACATGCAAAAACATAATTTAGTTGTATTTACAAGTATCCACACCTGAATGTACAAGTTCTTCAAAAGAAAACAAAACAGTAATCTACGGAAGAGTTGACTATCAAAACATAACTCTTATCCGAAGTCTGATCCATCGTCATCTCGACGGCTCGACGGCTCCAACCAAAAAGAGATCTTCCTACAAGTCACCTAATGCTGTCCGTCTGCTTACATGAACGAAGGTTCGCGATCATCACAGGTACCAATCCACACAGTATAAACAAAGCAAATGTGAGTTTATCATGTAAAAACAACAAGTAATAGATAACAGTAGTTAGAGAAGGCAATCCAAACATCACAATATCATCACAACACCTAATCCTTTCATCACGCAACAACAAGGAAAGTCATCCAAATACATTCCACAATCAACCTATAATGCTTAGAATGATGCATGCTCCTGACTCATCTCTCATCATGCAATGTGGTAGCATCTCAGAAATATTCCAACACAGGGAGATGATGCAACAGGATGTCAGGGTCACTTTATCGTGCACAGGCCGCTCCCCTCCACTGGTGATCAGCCATGGGTCTCAGTAAAGGAGTTCCAAACAGTTGTGCCCCCCAGTACTTCCGTACTCTGAAGCCAATCATCCTATTTCCGTAAAACAAATGAAGTATGTCACACGGGCATCATCAATGCATGACCCGACCAGAAACAAATCCTTCCTCACAAGGGTGACCCACCATGCACCCCCATGTACATACATACTGCCCCAACATGGGCTCACTGATGCAATGACCGTGGCTAGGAACAAATCCTTCATCGCAAGGATAACCAACCAATCATTGCACCATCCAGTATATGCATAGCACACAACCACAACATCATCAATGCTATCACCTCATATACCAACCTTCACCATTCCAACATTATCATATACAATCATTACTTACACATCAATCATAAACACAACGTAAACTAATGAGCCGAGATGGTTCACTAACCAGGCAACACTAGCCCGGCAGCTCTAAAGAAAGAAACGAGCTCAACAGCTCTAAAGAGAATAAACAAGCCTAGGTAAGGAACCCGGTAACTCTAAAGAAGGAAAATGAGTTCAACATCTCTAGAGAGAAGAAACAAACCCGAGTAAGGAAACCCGATCACTCTAAAGAAGGGAAACGAGTTCAACATCTCTAGAGAGAAGGAACGAGCCTGGGAAGGGAACCCGGTAACTCTAAAGAATGAGAAATGAGCTCAACATCTCTAAAGAGAAGGAACGAGCTCGGGAAGGGAACCCGGTAACTCTAAAGAAGGGGAAATGAGCTCAACATCTCTAAAGAGAAGGAACGAGCCGGGGAAGGGAACCTGGTAACTCTAAAGAAGGGGAAAGGAGCTCAACATCTCTAAAGAGAAGGAATGAGCCTGGGAAGGGAACTCGGTAACTCTAAAGAAGGGGAAATGATAGCACTAACCAAGTAGCCTTCACCTCCACAAACACACCATCAAAAGGTGTTTTGGGAGTTCACAGCAACAGACATCAACTTCACGGATAGGGGATACTTACAACATCAATATCTTCACACAAAACACCATCAATCATAACATTTTGCATCCCATTCGTTAAAAGACATAAATTTTCTTGAAAATCAGCACACAACAGGGACATGTAGTTATCTTCATAGTTGGACTCCCTGGCCCCCAACTATGGTATCTAAAATTGATTATCAACATAATAAACTCCCCTTACCTACCAGGAGTCCTTCTATTACAGTCTAGCAATGTTATAACACTATCCTTTGAAGCGTGAGCTTGTTCGACACAGTGCTCTCAAGGAAACCCAGAAAAGAAAGGTTGGGGCTCCGCTCTCGTTCGAACTTCAAGAAGGGTTTTCGAAGACTTCTGCTTTGGTCACGAGGTTCCTCTTGGCGTAGGGGTTCTGCGACAAGCTACGGTGGTCCTTGGTGGTTCAGAGTGGTTTTAGGGTGTGGAAAGTTAGAGAGAAAAACGCGAAAGAATAAAGAACATGCTTCTGCTGCGCCACTCTAATACTTATATATAGATGACTTGACAAGCTCACTTAGCGTGTACGTACAGCAACCACAGACCAAACACAGTTGACTTAACCTAGCATTCACCAAACACTCATACCAAGACAAAAGCCTAACAAAGCAGCAAATTATGAAGTAAATTAAACAATCAAGCAACATAACACACATCAAGCATCTATCTCAAAAACTCAAAATCTCAGGGTGTTACACATGAAGCTATGCAGTACCATGGGAGCTTCTGATAAAGATGATGAAGCTATCTACCTCAAAGCTTTTCCTTTCTCCTTGATAGGTAAAGCAAAGACATGATTCCAATTACATCTAAACAATAATAGTCTTAACACTTGGGAAGAAGTGGAGGAAAAATTCATTGCGAGATTTTTTCCTCCATCCAGATTCATTAATGTGAAATCGGTCATTTCTACTTTTTCCCAATGGTCTGATGAACCTCATTGTGAGACATGGGAGAGATCAAATCTACACTGTGGAGGTGCCCAAACCATAATTTTGATGATGCTGCACAACTACATATTTTCTACATTGGTTTGAGACCTCAAACAAATATGATTCTTGATACCTTAGTTGGAGGTACTATGATGTCTAAGAGCCCTGAGGAAGCAATTGTAATCGTTGATTCCATAGCAACCAACAATTATCAGAGACACCATGAAAGGTCTCCGGTTCAAAGGAAAGGTATAATGGAGCTGGATACTTAGAATACAATTCTAGCTCAGAATAAACTCTTGAATAAGCAAATAAAGGCCTTAACAAAACAGATAGGCCAACTTCCTCAACAATTTCAGCAAGATGGATCACAAAAAACATACCAAACTCATCAAGTTCAACAAGTTATAAGATGTGATTTCTGTGGTGGTGACCATCAAAATGCCCACTGTTAGCACCGGGTGATTTGCCAATAGGAAGAGGAGGCCCATTATTTGTAGAATCATACCTCAACAAAACTTTCAAGGAAATTACCAAGGTTGTAGAGGTGGTTCAAGTTCAAATAAGCCTTATGGCTGCAGGCAACAAAATAATAATGCATATTTTGGTCCTTCTAACAACTCTTTTGCAAGTCCTTTAAATAGGGGTCCACTACAACAACAACAACATGCTCAACCTAATAGAATGTCAAAAAGGGAAGATACTCTAACTCAGTTTATGCAGATGTCTATCACAAATCAGAAGAACACTAATGCTTCCATTAAAAATCTTGGAATTCAGGTTTGAGAACTTGCAAAACAATTGTCTGAGCATGGAAGTGGATATTTTTCAGCAAACACATAGGTTAACCTAAAGGAACAATGCAAAAGCAATTACAACAAGGAAGGGGATTGTAGTTGGTTTGAAGGATGATGGCGAGATAAATGAAAATGAAGGAGTTGTAGAAAACAATGATGAAAAGGAAGGAGTTGAAAAAGAAAAAGAGAAAAATGATTAAGTGGTGACTAATGAAGAAGTGGAAGAGAAAGTTGTAAGTGAAGAGGAGAAGCAAAAATCAAAGAAACACGCAATTGACAAAGGCAAAGCTATACTAAACCATCCACTAGTTCAGCATCTTCCTTATCCGTATACCCCATCAAAGAAAGATAAAGAAAGGCAGTACAAGTGTTTCTTAGACATTTTCAAATGGCTGCAAATTAACATTCATTTTTTTAAGGCGTTGGAGCAAATGCCAACATATGCTAAATTCATGAAGGATTTGCTTACAAAGAAGCAAATAATTATGGATGATGAAACATCGGAGTTGGATGCAGGTTGCAGTGCAATTATTCAAAAATCCATTCCAGAGAAATCCAAAGATCTTGGTAGTTTCACAATTCCTGTGACTATTGTTGGGAGATTACCAGTGGGAAAGACACTTCTTGATTTAGGTGCAAGCATCAACCTAATGCCCTTTTCCATGATCAAACGGATAGGAGAAGTAGAAATTAGACCAACTAGGATGCCTTTGTAGTTAGCTGACCGAACTATCAAGCATCCTTATGGCATTATTGAAGATGTATTGGTGAAAATTGACAATTTCTCTTTCTAATCGACTTTGTAGTGATGGATATGGATGAGGATAGTGAAGTTCCATTGATTCTTGGCAAACCTTTCATAAAGACTGCTAAAAAAATTTCATTGATGTTAACAATACAAACTCATTGTTAGGGTGCAAGATGATGAAGTGCAATTCAATGTATTCGAAGCCATGAAGCACCCTAAAGATAAAATGGAGTGTTTTAGAGTAGATGTCTTGGATGAAATGATTTCTGACTCCAAGAGATTCATTCAAAGAAAAGATGGTTTAGAGAAAACATTGACTGAAGCATTTGAGGAGATAAGTGAATGTAAAGAAAATGAGAGTTCAAATTGTCTCCAACAACTAGATGCTTTCAAGGAAATTCCTTACGACCAATCTATCTTTGAATAATTGAAAGAAGAAAAGCAGAATGAAGAATCAAAGATGGAGCTGAAAGCATTACCTCCACATTTGAAATATGTTTTTCTTGCAGGTGATTCACAAAAACCAGTTATCATTAATTCAAGTTTTTCTGAAGAAGAAGAAAAGAGACTGGTGAAAATTTTACAAGAGAACAAAGAAGCCATTGGCTGGACCATATCAGACCTCGCAGGTATCAATCCTTATTATTGTATGCATAGAATTTTAATCGAAGAAGATTATAAACTTGTAAATTAGCCACAGAGATGCCTTTATCCAACCATGAAGGAAGTTTTCAGAAAGGAGGTAGTCAAGCTATTGGAGGCTGGAATGATATATCCTATTTCAGATAGCCAGTGGGTAAGCCCTGTAAAGGTAGTCCCAAAGAAAGGTGGTATAACTATTTTAAAGAATTAGAAAAATGAGCTTGTTCCAACTCGTATTGTTACGGGCTGGAGAATGTGTATTGATTACAAGAAGCTCAATAAAGCCACCAAAAAGGATCATTTTCCATTGCCATTCATGGACCAGATGCTACAGAGACTAGCAGAACAACAATTCTATTGTTTTCTTGATGGGTACTCATGATATAATCAAATCAATGTTAATCCTGAAAATCAAGAGAAGACAGATTTTACCTATCCCTTTGGTGTTTTTGCTTACAGGAAGATGCCTTTCGGTCTTTGTAATGCTCCAGTTACATTTCAACAATGTATGTTTGTTATTTTCTCTTATCTTGTTGAGAAGAGTATTGAAGTATTCATGGATGACTTCTCTAACTTTGGCTTTTCTTTTGATTTATATCTTTCTAATCTTGACACTGTATTGAAGCGATGTGTTAAAACAAAGCTTGTGCTAAAATTAGGAGAAATGCCACTGTATGGTGAGTGAAGGCATTGTATTGGGCCAAAAAATCTTTGTTCATGGCATTGAAGTTAACAATGCCAAGGTGGAAGTCATTGAAAAATTGCCTCCGCCAACAAATGTCAAAGGCATCATAAGATTTCTAGGACATGCTGGGTTTTACAAGCGTTTCATCAAGGATTTTTCTAAGATTGCCAAGCCTTTGAGCAATCTCTTGAACAAAGAAGTTTCATTTCATTTTGATGAATTGTGTGTAGAAGCTTTTGATACTTTGAAACAAAAACTTATTTTTGCACCCATAATCACTACCCCAAACGGAACACTTGATTCTGAGATAATGTGTAATACTAGTGATTATGCTGTAGGAGCAGTTTTGGGTCAAAGGAAAAATAAAGTTTTCCATGTCATACATTATGCAAGTAAGGTGTTAAATGAAACTCAAATTAATTATGCAACAACTGAGAAGAATTGCATGTGGTAGTGTATGCTTTGGAAAAATTTAGATCTTATTTGATAGGATCTAAGGTTGTAGATTTTACTTATAATCCTGCTATAAAATATCTGTTGGTCAAAGATGACTTTAAACCCAGACTTATCCATTGGATTCTACTTTTGCAGGAATTTGATTTGGAAATCAAGGATAAAAAGGCAAGTGAAAATCATGTAGTTAATCATCTTTCTAGACTTACCATTGATGAGGTGACTACACAAGGTCCTAAAATTTAAGAAGAATTTCCTGATTAAAAGTTGTTCAACATTGCAGAAAGGCCATGGTTTGCTGAGATGGCAAATTTCAAAGCAGCCAGTGCACTTCTTGATGATCTCACTTGGCAATAGAAAAAAGAAGTTTCTCAAGGACTCTAAATACTTTGTGTGGGATGATCCATATCTTTTTAAGGTTGGAGCAGATAATCTCTTGAGGAGATGTGTAACTCAAGGAGAGGCAAGAAGCATACTGTGTCATTGTCATAGTTCACCTTATGGAGGCCATTACAATGGAGAGAGGATTGCTGCCAAGGTCCTCCAATCTGGTTTCTATTGGACTACATTCTGCAAGGGTACTTATGAATATGTTTAGAGGTGTGATAACTGTCAATGAACAAGTGGAATCTCTAGAAGGAATGAAAGGCCACTGCAGAATCTCATTTCTGTAATGTCCAACTCAAGAAAGTTCTCCAACACTATAGTGCCAGACATAAGGTAGCCTCACCTTATCATCGCCAGACCAAAGGGAAAGTTGAAGTTTCTAACAAGGAAATCAAGAAGATCTTGGAGAAAACAATTGCTTAATCAAGAAGGATTGGTCTAAAAATTTAGATGAAGCTTTGTGGGCATACAAAACAACATACAAAGCTCCTACAGGACTCATTCCCTTCCAATTGGTCTATGGCAAATCTTGTCACTTACCTGTTGAGTTGGAGCACAAAGCCTACTAGGCATTGAAGTTTCTAAATTTTCATTTGAATGCAGCTGGTGAACACAAGAAGCTCCAACTTCATGAAT
Organism: Glycine latifolia; assembly: GCA_013407115.1. Classification (NCBI taxonomy): domain Eukaryota; kingdom Viridiplantae; phylum Streptophyta; class Magnoliopsida; order Fabales; family Fabaceae; genus Glycine; species Glycine latifolia. The sequence goes on from QARZ01000483.1 coordinate 122,948, forward strand.
CGAAGGAATTGAGATTTCAAGCTTATGAGAAATCCAAGCTTTATAAGAAAAGAGTTAAAGTTTATCATGATAAAAAGCTTTAGGAAAGGAATTTTTAGCCTAGTCACCATGTTTTGTTATTTAATTCTATTTAGATTGTTTCTAGGTAACCTAAAATCTAAGTGGTGTGGACCATTCATCATCAATGAAGTAATGCCACATGGAGCTGTGATATTGGAGAATCCAGGCACAAAGAAGACATGGACTGTGAATGGCAGCAAAATCAAACATTACTTGGGTGGTGATGTTGAGAGTCTACCCACTATTGTCCAATTGTAGGAATTATGAGCCAAAACAAGGGCGTCCAACGTAAAAGACGTTAAAGAAGTGCTTCTGGGAGGCAACCCAGTATTTATAAACTTTGTTTTAATTTTTGCTACTTGAATTTTATGCCTTATGTTTTTGAATTTTAATTTTGAGTCTTTATTGGAAAATTTTTCTTTTGAATGTATATGTTTCAATTTGTAGGTTGGTTATAGTTTTAAATATGTCTATTTTAGTGTGAAACTATGTTTTAAATATTCTAGTGTTTGTGTCATGTTTTTACATGTTATCTATTTTTGAATGTGTTTATAATTTTGTATGCTTCATATGTATAATTGGGTTTTGATAAAACTTAAGTGTTTTTAATACCATTGGCCTACTCGACATCCTGTCTTTAGAGATGAAGAGGGGCATGAACTTTTTGTATGTCTTATGCCTACTTTTTTTGAAACATTTCTAGTTGTTTTGGTAGATGGAAACGAAATTGTTAGGGTTGATGTTCCTTTGAACTGGGTGACATGAGGATTTGCAGTCCTTTACTCTACCAGGATATGCAAGAGATGTCCACAACAAGCTTCAAAAAAATTTCCAAGGCTATAAAAGTGTTCATGACTACTATAAGGAAATGAAATTGATGATGATAAGGGCTGAAATTGTGGAGGTCCAAGAAGCAACAATGGCTAGGTTCCTTCAGGGCTTGAATAGAGAAATTCAAGATATGGTGGAGTTATATTCTTATGCTACAATTGAGGAGCTAGTCCACAAAACTCAAAGGGTGGAGCAAGAACTAAAAATTCCTTTTCCAAGACCAATGGGGCTGCAACTTCCAGCTGGAAGGACAAGCCTCAAAGGGAGGTTTCTCATGTGAAAAATAAAGAAGAAAAGGTGGAGAGCTCAAGCAAAACAATTGTGGAACCAACTCCAACAAGATCAAGCAATATCAAATGTTTCAAGTGCCTTGGTAAGGGTCACATTGCTTCCCAATGTCCTGACAAGAGAACTATGATTTTGCTTGAGGATGGAGGTGTAACACCCCAAAATTTTGGGAAGTACAGTCAATTACTGGGGAAAAATGTTAATCCAAGACAGTACAAGAGATTTGAGAGAAAAGACGAAAATACCCCTGGACATTTTTGTAAATGACCAAATTACCCCTAGGTATTTCAGCAAGATATCTTAAGGAGGAAATCTTATAAACACCCTTAGATGTTCTGGAAATGATTAAGAAATACCCTTAGAGTAACAATTAACAGAGATATCCTGAACATTTTTAGAAATGACGATTATACCCTGGAGTGAGTAGTAAAATTACCAAAATACCCTTAGGTCAAAAATGACCAAAACGACTTCAGAAATTTGTGGGAACCTGACTATAGGATAAAATACTTTTAGATAACCAAGTATCAGCAAGGAGGAAGGTAGAAAACCCTAAAATAGAATTTTTATAGATTTTGGAAGATAGGTTGAAAAGAGCTTAATCTAGACAACCTCAGGTATCAGAAAAGTATAAGAAAAAGGATAGACATAATCTATGGAGCTTTTCTTAATTATGGGAGGAATAGGATCCTTAATGAGTTTGTGTAGCAATTTTACTAATAAAAGCAAATTGGACCAATAAGAACTTAGAATTTTGTTATTATATGTAATAAAAAGGAAAAATTGTTGATTTGGTTATCTAAGGTCAAGCCTTGGCCATGTGATACACAATCAAGGGAGAAAGGCCTTAGAACATTCAAGAATAGACACATGGAGAGTTAAGAAACCTAGCCATTTCCATTGGTCCATGTGTAAAGAAAGTAATTAATGCTTAAAAAGATATTTGAAGCAAATTTTATGTTGTCTCCTTTGGCAAAATACGTGGATAGCTAGGGACATTATTTCGACAATCCCAACGGTCAAAACTTAGAAATGTAAGATAGGAATATACCCTTAAAAGTTTAAGAAGATCCAACGGTTAAACAATTCAGAATGAATATTTCTATAACACGGGTTTTGGGCAGAGATTTTTATGACTAAGCCTAAAGCTATTCCACATATGAGAAGGAAAATAAATGGAATACATCTTAGCCTAGCTAGTCCACGTGCAACACAAGAAAACAAGAAGAAAAGTGTAGAAATCTCATGAATCAAGACACTTGTAGGGTAAGGAATTGATAGCCAATAAAAAGAATCCAACTAAAAGCAAAACAATCATGACTTCGATGCAACAAAAATCTACAACACCTAAGCTTAAAGCAACCACACGGATTGCACTCCAAATTGCCTAGTATACGTGCAAAACAAGACAGCCAAGGAAGAGTATGGAGTTTTCATGAAATAAGACACTTGGATGGTGCAAATTAAAGAGCCAATAAGAATAAGCCACAAGGAAAGCTAGGCATAATGACTTTTGAAGGATATTTGTAGAAAAATCAAGCAAATACACCCTATAAAAGGGACATAGGACTGGACATTTGAAGCTCTAAGAGAGCTTAAAACCGTGCACCATTCATTCCAAGGCTGGTCCATTTCATTCCATCTTAACACTACCTTTTACTTAGAACAAAATCCAAGGCTTATATACTAGAAAATCCACGTGAAGCACTAAGGGAGTTAGGAGCAAGAGTTCTTCAATTTCAAGGGAAGAAAAGCTGTCCAAAAAGCTTAGGGAACAAGGTATGGGAAGTTTATGATGAGCTTAGTTTGAATATTAACCTTTGCTTGATTTTATTTTGGCTTTGTAGACTAGGTGTTTGTTGAATTGTCTCAAAACTCTTGACATGGTTATTTGCCTAGGTAACTTGATTTTAAACTAAGGAATGAGTATTGAATAATGAAGTAAATTTAATGAAGGAAAGTTAAAAGAAATCAAAACATAAGAAGTGGTATGGCTATTTTTAAAGAAAATAGTTGTTTAAAAAATTTATTTAAAATAGGTTGCTATGTTTGATGTTGGCTGAAATTTTTGTTTAAGTATTTAGTTTGATGCTAAAATTGGTTGGAAACATGTTTAATTATTTTTAGAAATATGCCGAACTTTATCAAGAATAGGGTTTAGTAGCTTTCTTAAAGAATTCTATGAATTCAAAGCTTACACTCCAAGTGTTTGATAATTTGTTTCAATGAAGAAAGTATGTTTCTAAGTTGTTGGTTTGAACCGTTGTTGTTGGATTGAAGAATAATTGCATGATTAAATGATTTAAGCAAAGGATGTGTATTATTTAATGTGTTATGAAGTTGAAATACATAAAACTTATAAATGATTCTATATACTTTGATAAATTCAATATGTTGCTTAGTGGTTTATGATTTTGATGTTGAGAAATAAATTAGATTTTGATGTCAAGAAACAAATTAAGAATTGGGTTATGTTGGTGATGGAATAATTGGAAACCTCGTGTTGTATGGTGATTAATTATGGATCCCAAGAGTTTTGTTGAGCTATGGCTGTATGCTTAGATTGTGAAGTAAAGCTTTCTATGATGTTTTGAAAGAAGCTTTACGTATTGGTTAACAAGCATATGCCATGAGTTGTGAACGATGTTGAGCTTTAAGATGTATGAGAAAAAGAATAATTAAATAATAAAAGTGGATCATTCATACATTTCATATGCATATGCCCTGCGGGGGTTAAGTCGTGAAGTTGTTGCCCTGCGGGGGTTAAGCCGCGAAGTTGTTTGTCAGATAGCTAGAGTTGAGATTCGGACGTTCTAAGGTGATGAGCTGGGGGATAGCCACAGTGGGGAGATCACCTAGCCATGATGATCACATGTTGTAGGTGTGAGTCCTTTTGCAACACTGACCTATCCCGACTGGCCAATCCAACTCACAAGGTGTTAAGCTATCTTGACTGTGGCCACTGATAATGAGATGTTGAGAACCTGAGATCTCAGTCATGCATCAAATAAAAAGATGAGCATGCATTCTATACATTACATGATGAGTATGTGGAATATCTGTTGATGAGTAAATTGTGTGACTTAATTCATGTGCTGTGTAGATGAGGAAATTTAATCTGTGGGCAAATCCTCTGTGTTGTTATTTTATAAATATCTACGTATGTATTCTGTTATATATGTTTTATTCAAACTTTGTTTGTCATAAACTTACCCTATTTTGTGTCTGTGGTTGACACCTGTGATGACCCCAACTTAACTGGGCGAGCAGATAAACAGTTAAATCTGAACATGGATGTGGAAAAGAAGATATGATGAAGATATTTTGAAGACTTGTATTTTGTGTAATTTGAACTAGACTTTAATGAATTAGATTTTAGAACTGTCTGTATATTAATTTGGACTGTGTATCTGGACTGTATTATATTTTTGGTTATATTAATATAAATCGTGGTGAGAAAAAGCCGCTTATGTTACGAATGAATCATAAAATTGAAGCAAGGAGAAAAGAATTTTTCATGAAAAAATTTTAACTAAAATCATTATACTACAAAAGGAAAAAAAAGGGAATTTCAATTAAATCAACAAAATACGAGAGAGCAAAGAGAGGCGTTACAGGAGGCATAAAGAGTGAGTCTTCAAGTGACTCAAATAGTTCTTCAAGTGATCAAGAAGAAGAACTTACACTTGTGGAGGCATAAAGGGTGATGCAATAAATAATCTTGTGTTGCTCTATTAGCAGTTGAGGCAGAGTACATTGCAGCTGGGAGTTGTTGTGCTCAAAGCCTGTGGCTTAAGCAACAATTACAGGACTTTGGTGTTGAATTGAAAGAAATTCCATTGCTATGTGACAACACAAGTGCTATCAACCTATCAAAGAATCCAATAATGAACTCAAGGATAAAGCTTATAGAGATCAAACATCACTTTCTCAGAGATCAAATTCAAAAGGGTAATTGCTCAATTGAGTTTATTGATACAAACAATCAATTGACTAATATATTTACAAAACCACTTGCTAGAGATAGATTTTTTGCTCTAAGGAACATGCTAGGTATTCTTGATGAATCTAACATCTAATAGCATGCTTATGATGTGTCTGATTACATGAAATTCAACTCACAAGTTCATTATGCATCACATTTAGCAAAAAATTGAATCCCGATAAATGGCACTACCATGCTGCATAATTCTCTGTGATAATCAATTATGACAAACAGTAATCGATTACCAAAGGCCTGACTTGAGCCTTGCTTACTGACTTAATCGATTACTACGGATTAATCGATTACAGTACAAAAACTTACTAATGTAATCGATTACGACAACATATTAATCGATTACATGATGCTTAAGGGCAATTTTAGGTTAAAAACTCTCTGGAGTAATTGATTATGCTCTCGAATTAATCGATTACATAAGGCTCAGAGGTATATCTTTGTCCTGGAATAATCAATTACAAAGGTTCAGTAATCAATTACTTATGACGTTTCTGCAATTTTGCAAAACTTTCAATGAAAAAACTGAAATCTTATCTCTAAATTCAAATTCTGGTTCAGTGAATCCACACCACCTTGGAATTCGAGATAGTTGTTATCAAGATTTCAAAATTCAAATTACAAACTAGGAATAGCTCTATAAATTCAGAATCCATAAGCCTAACTCCTCACACCAAAAATTGATTCTCTCCTTAAGCAAAACTGAGTTACCTTTTTGATGAGGACATAGGAGGGGGCATGACCAAGGCAACAAACTTGGAGGACATACAAGGTCTTGGAGGTCCAATGACAAGATCAAAAGCTAAAAAGGCTAAAGAGGCTCTAAATCTCATGGTGACCACTTTACTTGAGACAAGCCCAAGTGTAAAGGAAGAAGAGCCCAAAATGATACACTTAATTCAATTTGAAGAATAAGCCTCAATGGATATGCATGAAGGCTTTATTTTACTTGGCCAATTCAGCACTTAATTTTATTTCCTCATATTTAGATAAAATTTTGTTATAAGGCTTATTGGGCTGGATTATTGATTTGTCTATTTACATTTGTTTGTAAGCCCATTAGGTTAAAACCTAGATGGATGATGCCCACAATATAAGGGAACATCATAGCTTGTTGGAGGCAGAATTTTGATAATACAAAGATAACCTTTTGGTTAGAGGCTAATTTCTCTAGGGTTCTTTTTGAGAATCTCAGAACTTATCAAGGGTGTTAATCCTTGTGGCGTTCTTAGGCTTATCAATCTCTGATTGTGGCGCCTTCCAAATCTTGATTCGTTTCCCAAACCCGCAAATTTTCCAGTTTCTGTCTTCGTTAACTTCATACCGAAACGCACGATATATGTATCTGTTTCCAGTGTTTCTTGACCCAAAATCGTAGTTCAGAAAGCGATCTTTCACCTCGTTTTGATAACGCTTGAATCCGAGTTCTGTAGCGTGAGATATGCTCTATTCTTAACAGGACGTGTTGTTGGCTGAATTCTGGGTGTGAAATTCCATTCCTAGTATGATCCTAATTTCTAATCCTATTGGGGATCATATCATTAGCTCGGCATCCATCATGAAGCCTAGATTTCCTAGCTTCTCAATGAGCCTAATCATCTTAAGAACATGACTTCTCACACTCATGCTCTCAGACATCATACACGAGAACAATTCTCGAAAGGCCTCATACCTCTCATGCCTGCCTTTAACATCATACAACTCCTTGAGATGCAAGATGATAGAGGGAGCATTCATATGCTCATGCTGCTTTTGTAGCTCAGGCGACATGGATGCCAACATGATGCATACTGCCATTGTATTGTCATTCATGTGCTGCTTATGAGCTTCCATATCGTAGAACTCATAATCAGCTTCCCCTTCCTTAGGAGCTATGGGTAAATTACTTTCTAGGACATAAGCGATTTTCTCGGCCCTAAGAACAATTCTCAGGTTCCGATACCAGTCCGTAAAATTTGAACCGTTGAGTTTGTTCGTATAGAGAATAGAGCGCAGTGACAGTTGATTAGTCATACTATTAACTGAGAAGATGTAAAGATAAACTAATCAATATATTGTCATGAAATAAGAACAAATTATTAAAGACTTTAAATAACATGTTTCTCCCACTATTTTATCTAAGTCAATTACCCTTGTTATTTTGACTTAGGGTTATTTTATCTTAAAATTACCTTAGTGGGATTAAGAGTACAATTTTTTATTTTAATCTTCGTCTGAGACCGCAAAATTAAACTAAATAATGGGTTGATCCTTATCAACAGTATCTCATACCTTCTCTTAGCATAGGTTGACAACTCCTTGTCACTTAGTGGTGCATCTCATGCAACCAACCTAGCATTATTACCCCAAATACATAAGTCCGGCTGAGCCTGCAACTCATGCATTCAGTTAAGCACTAACTGGCACCTTAAGTGTCTCACACTTCTAATACTGCTCTTATTCAACGAAATAGTGGGTCCCAACTGAGTTTTGGCGCACCACCATGTAGAGGAATTTCGAGTGGCATTGGTGGTGGGAGGTAATCATGTGCTTAATAATTGATTCCTTTTAAGGGTTTCTTTTATTTTAATGGGTCTCATCAAACGTGTAAGTACTATTATCATGCTAGTCGTATCCTATGTCAAACATCTATCGGATTACACTAGCCACTTTTGGACATGCATAATAAAACATACATTCGCGATACTCTATCTCATGCATACTAGTCATTTTAAAACATACAAGCATATAAAATAGATTTTACATGAGATAGTCATGGTGCTCGTGCATTCTTTCTTCTTGCTCCTAGGCCGCAGCTCCATCATAAAATCTTCCATGCCTAAACGCCACTAGCCAAATTTTTTCTAATTACAAAATAATTAAAGAAACTCCAATACATCTTTGGAGTAACAAAAGAATACACAAAATTCAAAATTTTTTAAAATTCAAAATTACAACTCCAATTTAAACTAAATCAAAATTTGAATTCAAATTTAAAACATTTAAATTCAAAATTTAAATTCGGGCACCATGACCATCCCCTTCCATATCTTCACTTTAAAGGTTAGACAACTAATCAATATAATGCGTTCTTTTATTTAATTCCTTACTAAATTTTTAAATGGGCATGAGAATTTGTTTTCCATACTATAGTCCTCTTCTTTAATTTAGAACTTTCCTAAATTACCAGTCTCGTGCTAATATGAATTGTGAATGAATGAGGTTTGTGTTGTTTGAAGACCTGGGGAATGTGAATCTCAAGCATATGGTACATAAATGTAAAATGCGATTGTTTGTGATGCTGATGATGATCTTGAAATGAAATTATGTTGATGATTATATTAATGAGATGATATTAATGATTAGGATGATGATGTTGAAATGAGATAATGTTGATTGAGTTGATGATGTTGAAATGAGATAATGATGATATAGTTGATGATTTGAATATTGATATTTGTGATGATAATATTGAAATAAAATGATGATGATGTTGATAATGACATTGACGAGGGATAATGTTGATGTGAACAATGCCATTGTGTGATGTGGATACACATGGGGGTGCATGATTGGTTACCCTTGCGAGGAAGGATGTGTTCCTAGTCGGGTCATGCATTGATGGTGCCCATGGTTGTATGTTGTGTATGTCCACGTGGGGTGCATTGATCAGTTGGATAACCTTGCAAGAAAGGATGTGTTCTTAGCCACGATCAGTGCATCCCTGATGTAGTGTACGTACATGGAGGGTTTATGAATTTTAAGCATCCCAAGAGAAAAAGGGATTGTTTAAAATTCTAGTCCTTATCTATCCATGATCAGTGCATTGATGGTGCCCATGTTTCATACTTCATATTTGCATGGATGGAAATAGAATAATGGACAGTAAGTACCGGGGGTACTAGGGGCAATCACTCTGTTTGGAACTCCCTTGTGACTCAGGGCTGATCACCATGGGGGGGGGGGAGCGACTAGTGCACGACAGGGTGACCTCGACGAGCTACTACATCATTTTCCTGAGAGAGACTATTTTCATGAGGATGATACCATATTGCATTATGAGAGATGAGTCAAGTGCATGCATCATTCTGAGCATGATTGTTTGAGTTGTGAAGTGAATTTGGATGATGGGTTTGCCAAATGTGTATTGGACTAATGGACTTTTGGTAATGATTGTGGTTGTTAATGTTGTTTCCTTTCCAATTGTTGTTATCTGATGCTTGTTGGTTTTATATAATAAACTCACCCTTGCATTTGTTGTACCGTGTGGTTGGTACCTGTGATGATCGCGAACTTTTGTTCATGAGAGCAGATGAGCAGTAGTAGGTGATTTTGGAGGGAGATCTTCTTTTTGTTGGAGCCGCCAAGTGATGACGTTGGAATCCTTTCTGGAAAAAGCTGTATCTTGTTAATCAAATCTTTCATAGTTAGTCCCTTAATTCTTTTTGTGGACATGTATATTTTGAGTTGTAAATACATGTAAAACTAAATTAAGTTCTTAACATGTGCATGGTGACTACTGATTTAGTATATGTATACATATGTGTTCAATTATTGTAATTGTATCGTGTGTACGATGATTGTATTATTGTGAAAAACTTACCACCATTTTCATAATCAAATTAGTGGAGTTTTCATTAAAATTTGAAATTCACACGATTAGAGTTAGCGATGCCATAGTGACTAGGTGGGTTGTTACAACATCATCACTTACATTCTCAAACCTAAATCAACCAATCATGTACAGATCACTAATGATGATCTACAACTGGTGTACGGGATGAAAATTGGAACTCAAATCAATTGGATTCTAGCTATTGAAGAAACAATAATGAAGTCAAAGAGGCTGCTAAGCTATCAATTCCCCTTTGCTGTCATGGTCTCAAGGTTTATTGATTACTTTGGGTTTAATGTGTCCAATGAGATAGTTGACAACACCACCAACATAACCAACCTCATATCCAAAAAGCATCTCACAAGCTGGGGATGTTGAAAACTCCTAATGGATGGAACATTGCTAGAGCTCAAGCTCCTCAAGGAGTGGCTGATGAGGGACATGAAGCTGATGAGGATGAAGATGTTGAAGCTGGACCTGCTGAGTAGCAATGGAGTCCTTTTGAATCTCTTATGATTCAAAAGATGAATGTTATGATAGCTCTGCATCATGAACATTCAACTGATGTTCATTGCTCTTTAGAAGACATCACCACTAGACTAGAAAATATAGAGACTAGAATGAGTCTTAGAGACTTTGATAATCTTTAGCTTAGTGGTTGTCTTATTCAATTTCTAGTTATGTTGTTTCTGTTTTCTAATGTTCTGCAATGTTATCTTTGTTGTTTGCCTCTAATGAATTAATGAAATTATGCTTTTTTTTCTAATCTTCCTTGCTTATTTCCCATTTGTTGAAATATTTCTGAGCATTGAATTTCATACAACCTGATTGATTGGTAAATTCATTCATTCATACATTGAAGGATCACGGGTTGTGTCTCTTGAATCTTTCTTTAGAATTTTCTGTGTAGTAAAATTCTGTTGTGATATATCAAAGTGTTTCTTTTCAAGCTTTCTAAAGTAGGGTTCTCTACGGTTAAAGATCTGAGTAGAGTTCTTAGGATCTTTGTGATTTGTTTTCTAATAGTGTTTTGGAATTTAGATTCTTTATCTAGGGTTGATAAAGATAATCACTTGTACTTCGCTTGTAAAGGATATTTTGATATAGTGAAAACTCTAACCTAGTGTTGGTTGGAAGACACTGGATGTAGCCTCCATGTTAGTGAGGTGAACCAGTATTAATGTCTGAGTCTTTTGTTCTAATTTTGTGTATCATTCATTGCTTGTATTTGGGTAATCAAAATATTATTAGCCAAGAAAATACTTTTGTCATTACATGCATATCAAGATTTATCTTGATTGAAAGAAAAGTTTTGATTTTCAAAAGGTGATTAAGTGATAAGATCCAGATTTCAAATTCCGCAAATTATTTTTAGAAAAGTTTTAAATATCTATTTTAAACCAATTAACCCCCCTTGTTGGTTTATTTGTAGTGTGTTCATTGTGTTTTCATATACAAACAGGAATTCTAAAAAGAAATTACGAACAAGTTGTATGGAGAGAAACCACCTGATGATCCACTACAGATGTATGCAAAAGATTACCAAACTGGAATCAAGATTGAAAGAAAACTATCTTAGAACTTTCTCTCCAAAATCTTCTTTAGAAACTTTGCCCAAAAATAAATTCTCTCAAGGAATCTTGAAGCTTGAGGATTTGAGGGACTAACACAAAATAGCACTTTGTATCGTTTCTCTCTTCAGAAAGCTTATGAAAATTCTTTGATATTTTGTGGTGTATTTTGTTAAAACACAACATCTATTTATAGAAAACTATTGTAACCGTTAGGAATCAATTAATTCACTCATTTAATTGATTAATTAACTCATATAATCGATTAAAGTGTTCTTGAGCTTTCTGAAAAAAATCATGAACAATGTAATCGATTAACTCGTAATGTTATCGATTATCACAGGAAGTCTTTGTTTGAAAATGTTGCCAAATAATTGATTACTACCATGTTGTAATTGATTATCACAGGAAGTCTATTCTGGGATTTTGTGTAGTGTAATTGTAACGCCCTGAAATTTTGATAACTGAAAAATATATGTTTGATGTATTTCTTGTATTATTTGATTATTTGATTAGTTTAGATTAGTTGAATTGTTGTGTAATTATCCTTGTGCAATTGCTTGGTGTGAATGTTAAGTTATGTGGAGTTGTTTGAACCGCGTTGAAAAAGAGTGATTTCGAGTTTGACCCAAAACTTGTTTTGCTAAAATCACAATTCTGGATTGGTTAACCATTGGATCGTCTTCAATTTTAACGGCAGGCTCCTAACCCCCACATATGCAAAGTTTGACCATTGGGATTTGCAAAATAACATCTGAAGCATGAGATATTAACTTTTCACAGAAGCAGTGAAATTTCAAAAATTGGGTCAGCTCGCCCAGACAAGCCAAAATTTGTCTGGGTGAGTCAAGTCGATTATAAATTCGCACAGAAGCGTTAAAAGCACAAAAAATGGTCTTCTTCTTCCCAGAACAGCCACCCAACCTTCCATCATCCTCCTCGACCAGCCACGGACACCAGTGACCGCCATAAGCCGTCGTTTCTTGCCGTTGAACCATTGCACGGAGAGGAATACTTTAATCGGAGCGGAATCATCAAAACTCAACTCAAGGATTTGGTAGAGAACGGATCCTCCAATCCTCCCTTCGCGGTTTGTTCGAGGTAACCATGTTTTCTATGACTTCTCCTAGCTAGTATGAAGCCTATGTTGGCAACTCTTATGATTTAGGTACTGCTATTGGGTGTTTTTACACTTCCTTTGAAAAACCTTTGAAAATGAGACATTATAAAAGTTTCCTTTATATAATATTGATGTCATTTTTGTTACCTTCATTGAGCCCCGGTTACATTGGTATGATCGGAATTTCAAAATGATGTCCTTTTGATGTGGACTTCCAAAACACAATTTTAGCCCCTTTTTAAACTTGAGTGGGTATTTGATCTCGAATGTTAATGTTAACCTTGTCTTTGAAATCTATACTAAATTATCTTCAATTTGGTATATAGAGCTCTGCTTTTGGGCCAAAGCACGTGAACTTGAGAGAGCTCAAAACGATGCTACAATGAGCTAATAGAGGGGGATAGATAGGTAAGGGGAGTTTATTGTTTGGTTACAGTTTTTGATACCATAGTTGGGGGTCAGGGATCCCAATTATGGAGATGTATCATGTCCATGTTGTGTGTTGGTTTTCAATAAAAACTATGTTTTAAACTAATGGGATGTGATGTATTTATTATTGATGTATGTTTGTTATTGTGTGCTCGTTTTCAAGAAAACTGTGTTTTTAACTAATGGGATGTGATGAATTTGTTATTGATGGATAAAATTGTGAATGATGTTGTTGTTGTAATGATTGGATTTTTGGAAAAAGTCTTAATTACATAAGAGACTCTGCCCAAAATTTTATAATATGTTTTCCTATTTAATTCTTTATTAAATTTTAAATGGGCATAAGAGTTTGTTTTCTATATTGTAGGTCTCCTCTTTAATTTAGAATATTTCTAAACTATTAGTCTTGTGAAATAATGTTGATGTGGTTGATGATGTTGAAATGAGATAATGTTTATATGGTTGATGATGATGATGATATTGAAATGAAATGGTGTCGATGTTGTTGATGACATTGAGATGAGATGATGTTGATGTTTACAATGACATTGATGAGAGATAATGTTGATGCTGACAATGTCATTGTATGTTGTGGATACACATGGGGGGTGCATGATTGGATATCCCTGCAGGGAAGAGTTTATGAATTTTAAGCATTCCTGAAGAGAGAAATGGATTGCTTAGAATTTTGATCTCTATCCACAGTCAGTGCATTGATGAGCCCATGGTTGTATGCTGTGTATGTACATGGGGTGCATGACTTAATGGATATCCTTGCTAGGAAGGGTTGGTCCCTATCCATGGTCAATGCATTGATGATGCCCATGTTTCATACTTCATAATTGCATGGATGGAAATAGAATGAAGGCAATGTGTACCTGTGGTTTTTATGGGATAAAAATGCAGGTACTAAGGGGCCACTCAGTATGTAATTCCCTTAAGATTCTGGCTGATCACCATGGGGGGAATGGCCAGTGCACGACAGGGTGACCCTGATAAACTACTAAATCATTTTCCTAAGAGATATTTCTGTAACACCCCGTATGCATCTGGTGTATTAACATATCACTTAATCAGACTTAGCGCAATAATTAATATATATAATTCTAATTAATTAAAGCGAACCCACGAAAGCGTTTTCAAAACCGTATCTCTTGATTCATTATGTATGGTCTACACACACACAAAACATAAACGAATGCCCAAAAAAATACCACAACAGCCCCAACGATCCAGATAACTCAAAGAATGACAGATAAACAGTAATATCAATATAGATATACCAAGAGAAAAATATAAACCACATGACCAGCAAACTCCACATAACTTGACATATGCACCAGGTAATTGCACATGGATAATTCAAATAACATTATAGGAGATATACATATAATCTTCTGTACATCATAAACCATATACATCATATATACATCTGCATATCTTCCCTCACAAGGTACAAACAGAGCCATGGAGCTCTCAAAATACTGCCAAGCAGCTACACCCTGGCTGTCCCTATTGGGCCTCCTGCCCTGGGACCTATCAGCTCTGCCAAAAGCATCACCTGAAAAACAACATCCCCAACAGGGGTGAGATAAAAATCTCAGTAAACTCAGGGTTCTTAGAGGTCTTTCCTCCCCCTGGTTCACTTCCATGATATATGGTATTAAAATCAACATAGCACTATTCGCCATCATGGCTCTCATAACCAGTTTACATGTGTATTATCATACCAGTATCATTCCGTTGGACACACTACCAACAACAGGAATGCAACACAATACAACACAGCATATAACTATATGCACCATTGCTTGAGGAAAATCCACTCAGGACTTTACTCATACATATATGGCTCTTCTAAGAGAATTTCATCCACTCATGGCACATTCTCTTAGAGATACAATATATATATATATATATATATATAACCTGGCCTGAGGAAGATCATCCACTGAAGGGCACTCATTCACTCAGGGTTTTCAACCACTGCCTGATGAAGATCATCCACTGAAGGGCACTCATTCATTCAGGACTCTCAAACTCTACCTGAGGAAGATCATCCACTTAAGGGCACTCATTCGCTCAGGATTTCCACTCACTGCCTGAGGAAGATCATCCATTGAAGGGCACTCATTCTCTCAGGACTTACGTCACATAAACCTATTCTACTGGCCAGAGAATCTCAACAACACAGAACATTATTACAGTGTATATCAGATACCTGTTCATCTCAAAAACACAGTACACTATCACAGTGTACATCATACATGTTCATCTCAATCAAATATTAACTCACAATTTTAACACACATGC
>QARZ01000483.1:142529-174530 GCA_013407115.1 Glycine latifolia
GTCTGATTGAGGGCCATAATATATTGTGACACTTCAAATTGAACAAGGAACACTCAGCCAAATTCAAATGGCTATAACTTTTGACTTGGATATCCGATTGAGACCCATAGTACATCGTGACGCTTCAAATTGAGCAAAGAACACTCTACCAAATTCAAGCGGCCATAACTTTTGACTCGGATGTTCGATCGAGGCCTGTAATATATCGTGACGCTCGAAATCAAACAAGGAACACTATGCCAAATTCAAAAGGCAATAAATTTTTACTCAAATGTCTAATTGAGGCCTGTAATATATCATGACGGTTGAAATTAGCAAGGAACACACTGCCAAATTGAAACGGACATAACTTTTGACTCGGATGTCCGATTGATAGCCGTAATATATCATGATGCTTCAAATCAAACAAGGAACACTCTGCCAAATTCAAATAGCCATAACTTTTGACTCGGATGTCTGATTGATGTCCGTAATGTATTGTCACGATTGAAATTGAACAAGGAAAACTCTGCCAACCTCAAATGGCTATAACTTTTGACTTGGATATCCGATTGAGACCCGTAGTTCATCTTGACACTTCAAATTGAATAAGGAAAAGTCTGGGAAATTCAAATGGCCATGAATTTTGACTTGGATGTCTGATTTAGAGCGCCATAATATATCATGATGCTTCAAATTGAACAAGGAACACTCTACCAAATTCAAATGGCTATAACTTTTGACTCAGATATCCGATTGAGACCCCATAGTACATCGTGACACTTCAAATTGAATAAGGAATACTATGTCAACTTCAAATGGCCATAACTTTTGACTCAGATGTCCGATTGAGTCTTGTAATATATCGTGACAGTTGAAATTAACAAGGAACACAATGCCAAATTCTAACGGCCATAACTTTTGACTCATATGTCTGATTGAGACCCGTAAGATATCGTGACTGTAGAAATCTAACAAGGAAGCCTATTCTAAATTCAAACAACCATAACTTTTTACCCGAATGTATGATTGAGGCCTGTAATATATAATGACGCTTCAAATTAAACAAAGAACACTCTGCCAACTTCATACGGCCATAACTTTTGATTCGGGTGTTCAATTGAGGCCCAGAATGTATCGTGACGCTTAAAATTGAACATGTAACACTCTGCCAAATACGAACAGCCGTAAAGTTTGACTCGAATGTCTGATTGGGGCCCGAAATATATCATTTCGCTTGAAATTGAACAAGTAACACACTGTCAAATTCAAAACGGCCTTAACTTTTGACCTGAATGTCCGATTGAGGCTGTAGTATATCGTGATGCTAGAAATCAAAAAAGGAAGCCTCTTCTTCAAACGGTCGTAGCTTTTGACTCAGATGTCTGATTAAGGCCTTAATATATCATGACGCTTCAAATTGAAAAAGGAACACTGCTAAATTCAAACGGCCATAACTTTTGACTCGGATGTCCGATTGAGGGCTGTAATATATCGTGATGCTTCAAATTGAGCAAGGAACACTCTACCAAATTCAAACAGCTATAACTTTTGACTTGGATATCCAATTGAGGCCTGTAATATATTGTGACGCTTGAAATTGAATAAAGAACACTCTAAAAAATTCAAATGATCAACACTTTTGACTCAGATGTCTGATTGAAGACCAAAATATATCGTGACACTTGAAATTGAACAAGGAACACTTTGCATAACTTTGGAGTCGGATGTCCGATTGAGGCCCGTACTATATCGTGATGCTTCAAATTGAACAAGGAACACTCTACCAAATTCAAACGATCATAACTTTAAATTCGGATGTCTGATTGAAGTTTTAATATATCGTGACGCTTGAAATTCAACATGGAACACTCTACCGAATTCAAACGGGCATAACTGTTTACTCCGATGTTTGATTGAGACATGTAATATATCGTGACACTTGAAATTGAACAAAAAATACTTTCCAAATTCAAACGACCATAACTTTTGACTTGGATGTCCGATTCAGGCTCATAATATATCGTGACACTCGAAATCGTACAAGGAAGCCTCTTCCAAATTGAAACAACCATAACTTTTGACTCGGATGTATGATTGAGGCCTGTAATATATCGTGACGCTTCAAATTAAACAAGGAACACTGCCAAATTTGAACGACCATAACTTTTGACTCGGATATCTGATTGAGGCCCATAATGTAGTGGACTATCCAAAGAGCATGAAGTTCTAGAAGCACTCAACGAATTGAAGAGTCCAGCAATGTAGTTCACAACCAAGCTTCTACAAAAACAGATGACCAAGAGAATCATGGTTGGACTATTTAACAAGGGCAAGGATGGAGGAAGACACAAGGAGCTAAAATGGAGCACCTTGAAGATTGTAGGAGAACTCGCTTAGTGCGAACATTGCGCTTAGCGCAATTCCTTTCGTAGCTTTTGTAATTTTCCTAGTTTTCATAATTTGGTAATTTCTTATTTGTGTAATGGGCCTCAATGTAGACTTAAATAGGCCCAAACTATGAATTTTTAGGCTTTATTAGAGGCTTAACTCTATAAGTACTCAGACATTACTAGTTTTGAATAACTTTTGATTGAATAATATTGAGCATTTGCTTGAATTGAGAGCATAGCCTCTTCTTGGTTCTTGGCTGAACCTAAATTGATTCTTATTAAGAAAGCTTTCCTTTGTGAAGCTTTCCTTTGTGGCGAATCCTCTTCAATTTATCGTTCTAACACGGATCGTGGCCTTATTGATACCATCTTGAAATTAGCCTCTAGAAATGATCCAATCCAAGCATTCATGCCTTGATAATCATCATATGGTAATCAAAGCTAGAATCCAGAGAGCAATTTTTTTTTATTAAGATTTTTTCTTTCCAAAAAAAAAAACAAATTTGAATATTCTATCTTTTTGTTGAATTATCCTATCTTATCCTATCCTTTTGTTTAATTATCCTATTTTATCCTATCTTTTTGTTGAATTATCCTATCTTTTTGTCTTCAAAAGATATTCAAAAGTTTCTGGTATCAAAAGGCAAAATACAAAGGACTACAGAGCAAATATTCAAAAATATTTTGGGGTCAAAATGAAAATATAAAAAAAGATGAGGACCCAAATATTAAAAAAAAAGTTATAGTCCAAATTTTACAACTCCTTTTGGTGTATTCTTATTATTACTTTCTAGTATTTTCTTTTTGCATAATTTTAGTGGTTTATACTTAGCCATATTTTGTTTTTCCTAATTGTCCTTTTTTGGCATTCGTTTTGAATTATACTTTTTTTTTAGTTTTTATTGTTTGTCTTCTAAATTTCCATGGTTTTGTCTTAGAGTTTTCTTTCTTTGACCTCTTAAGTTGAGTTTGGATTTGTTTCATCTTTCACTTTGGTTACTCCTTGAATTGAAATCTTTGGTTGATTTCAAGGGCTGAAGAAGAGTTAGTGAGTGAAAAAAGACAAGAGTGGACCTTATAGAAAAAGTCTTACAAGAGTGAAACATGAGTGTTGAAAAGTGTAAACACTTAGTGAGTGGTAAGGTCCAATATTTTATTTGTTTTAATAACATTTTCTTGTAGCAATGGTGTCCGAAAGTGATAGTGTCCACCTTCCCCTAGAACCGCTAAGCTAATGGATTCATTGGCTAAGCAAATGAATATGTTGAAAAGAGGATGAGAGACAGATTTGATGAGATACAAAGAAGCACTCAAGAGTTGAGTGGGAGAAGGAAAGACATGGAGAGAAGGAGACATCATAGGTCACCTCATTCTTCTCAAGGGAGTAATGATGGCTATGAAGATGGTAGAAGACATAGGCATCAGAGGAATAGGGATGGCATGGATGATGTGAAGGTCAAACTGCCCAAGTTCCTAGGTACTTATGACCCAGAGGCTTACCTTGATTCGGAGATGAAAGTCAACCAAGTTTTCGATTGTCACAGTTTTAGTGAACAAAAGAAAATGACGTTGGCTAGCTTAGAATTTGAGGGATATGCCATGGCGTGATGGAATAAAGTGCAAATGGAGATAGAAAGATTGAGAAGACATCGACCAGACACATGGTTGATAATGAAAGGAATCATGAGGGATAGATTTGTCCCACCACAATATATAAGGGATTTGCATAACAAATTATAAAGACTTTATCAGGGAAATAAATGTGTTGATGACTATTACAAGGAGATGGAGATTTCTTTTATGAGAGAAAACATTGAAGAGACTAATGAGGCTACAATGGCTAGATTTTTGAATGGTTTGAATAGGGACATTCAAGATGTTGTAGAGCTTCAAAGCTACAACACCCTGGATGAACTTATACATAGGGCTGTGAAAGTGAAGGAACAATTAAAGAGAAAACAAGCTACAAGAAGTCTTCATATGGTTATTCATCTTGGAAGGATAAGGACACTTCCAAGAAGGAGGGTTCTTCTTCACAACATATTGAAATGAAGTCTTCAAGAGGTAATCCTACTTCTCCAACTCAACCCCCTTCCAGTAAATCTAGTTCAATTAAATGTTTTAAATGTTTGGGTAAGGGTCATATTGCATCCCAATGTCCAAACAAAAGGACCATGATTGTGTTGTAGAATGGAAAGGTGAATAGTGAGTCATCTGAAAGCTCTCATAGTTCCTCTAGTGAAGGAGAGGATGATGGTTTTCTTCAATCGGAAGAGGGAGATCTTTTGATGGTAAGAAGACTCATGGGAAGCTTGTGCAAAGATCAAGATGATTGTTGCGCGTTCGGCAAGTATACCGATCGTTCCAAGTAATAAAGTGATAAGAAAGATATCGTTCCCACGAGGATTGTTTGACCAATTAAATTATAATTAATATCAATAGATTGGATGATAAACAAATTGGATAAATAGTTGTGTGTGTGTTGAATAAGCTAAATTAAAACCTAAGTATAAACATAAATATATGAACAAACTATGGAGGGTTATAATGATATATGTGGTGAAGTAGCTAGGGCAATCCACACTAAATGCTCCCTACCTTTGTATATGTATTGTCTACTACCTTCATCAATCCCAAATTACTCAAACATGCATCTTCATACAATAATAGTTAAGCGCTACTCCCGTAGTGATCTTAACCCTTTAACCCAATTAATTACCCTAATCCCTTAGTGGCAGTTGTTAGGTCAAGCATTAAATGATGCATTAAATGGTTGCAAGCTTACACTCCTATCCCTAGTTAATGTAAGGCTTGTCACCTTACCCAAGTCCAAGCATAAGGCAACATTCCTATTGTAAACCCCAGCTCTTAGTACCTAACTAGAGTGATCAGTTCTAGAGAGATAGAAACATGCATTCAACAAGATAAAGTGAAATAACTTGATATTAATGAAAGATAGCATCCAATACAATCCCAAAAGAGGTTACATTTAGTGCTTAGCCCTAACTACAAAATGAAACTAGCCCAACCTCATAATGGGTGGCTGTGTTACAAAATAGAATGGCATACCTAGCTGAAGCAAGGAAGAAGAAGATGGAGAAACCTCCACTTGAACCTTCACTCTCCCTTAACCCTAGCTAAGGTTCCTAAGCTTTCTAAAACACTATTTGTGCTGTTTTGCCCTCAATATCCTGCTTCTGTCGAGCTGTGGCGCCCTTGGCGCGAGTCTGGCGCTCCTGGCGCCAGCATCCAGAAGGAATGGCGCCCTTAGCGCGAACTTGGCGCTCTTGGCGTTGGATGCCAGTGGATTTGGCACTCTTGGCGCCAGCCTGGCGCTGATGGCGCCAGGTTCCAGAGTTGATGGCGCTGAAGGCGTGGACTTGGCACTCCAGGCGCCAACTTTCAGTGCTTATGGCGCTCTTGGCGCCATTCTGGCGCCCATGGCGCCAGAGTCTTTTCCAAGCCTTGTCATTTTCTTCTGATTTCTGCTCATTCTTGGCACCTTTGATCGAGTTCTTGGCAATTCATTACATTAGCTCACATCATGCACAAAGAGGGTAATTATCCATGCTTAATGTTCAACTCATGCTCTAAAAGGCTTAGGAAAACAATCCCTTAGCTTAAGTGCTACAAATAACTAAATCAATTCAAAAACTTCACACAAAACTCTTCAAATTCATCACACATAAAAGTCTAACTTGAATACCCTCACAGATGCCATAATTCACTCAACACTCAAGTGTTTGGGTATTCACTCTATCCATCACAGCCCTAGTAGCATAAGCTTGATCTTATTCTCAAGTTTCTAGAATTTAAGAAACACAACACAAGCATAATTGATCAAAAGGTCTTAACAAGGTTGTAATGTGGCCTGGCTTAAGGTTAGGGATATTTGGTAAGTGGCTAAATTAAGCATTGAGATTGAATTTGCTAAGCTATTGAAACACATTCAGCCTTATATTCAAGTTTCCTTTTTAATCTATTACTCCTTTGAACCTTTTCTTTTCTTTTCTTCCTCACTTTTCTTTTTCATTCATTAATTGGCTTCTATTGAATGCCATACTTTGTTTTTCAACCCTTTTTCTCTTCTTGAAACATACCTTGATTTTTATCTTCTTTTTCTTTCAAAACCACAGACCAATTAGCAATTCAATCTCAACTAAGGTAAGGTAATGAATGTGGCTTAAGATATTTTATTAGGTCATTGAACAAAAAGGTTTCAAGCTCAAAGGGGTTAGCAAAGGAAAATTAATTGTAAGGAAGGCTATTTGGCCCAAGCTTATCAGAACAAAATGCCTTTATCATATCAATCATGCATGCATCAAAGAGAAACAGAGCAAGTTCTAGAGTCCTATTGCTGTGAGGTCGCTCTAGAAGAATTTAACTGTTTAAGTCCAAACCTCATAGGCTGTGGTACAAGCTAGACTTATGGTAAAATCAAGCAATGCATTCCATTTCGAATTGAATTCAGCCATACAAGCATTCACACTCAGTTCATGTTCCATACAACGTCATGTCATGTTTCATGTCACCAATGCTTTCCAAAATCTAATTCACAAGCGACTGATTAAGCAAATCTAAATCCGGGACAAGCATGCCTTTAGCAAAAGTGTCTAATATGTACTCCTATGATTAGGTTAGAATTAGACACAAAATCAATTGTAGTTAACTATCTGTATATGTTCACAAAAAGAAATATTTCTTCACAAAAGAATTTGACCAAAAAGGTATCTGCCCTACTGTTCAAATTTCACCAAAAAGAAAACGTTTCCAAAAAGACGCATGATTTACAAAAAGGATCTTAAGACTACGCGTGTTTCCTCGATTAACGTGCCCCTATTCCCAGATTTAATCATTTGCTGTCCCCAGCAAATGACACGCATAAAACACAAGCAGACAACACGTTACTAGAGGAAACAACTCATGCATAACTAAGTATCAATCATGGCAAGAATGTAATGTGTTTAGGCACGCACTGACGGTGCCACACGATGTGCAAATGTCTAATGTACTGAATGTAAAGTGCAGAAAATAAAATGACAATAAACTAAAAACAGAAAGTAAATGAAGATAGAGAGAGCGAGGAGGTCAGTGAGTCTGATCCTCATCCATGGTGTCTGGGCATCTGTTGTGGGCGATGGTAATGCGAAGGCGAGTGGAGGAGGCTGTGGTGGAGAGCTGGTAGGATCCACAGAGAAATGCTGGCACAGTGCGGTGAGCATCCTGCTATGGTCGTCCAGCTGTACCTGCATCCTCTGGTGGGTCAGGGTCTGCTGCTCCATCTGCTGATGCATTCCTGTGGTGATGGTGGTCAGCTGATCCAACTGTTGCTGCATCCTCTGTAATATAGCTGAGTCCCCTGGAGTGGACTCACGGTAAGGGGCCTGGGAGGAGGCAGCAGGGATGTCCTGTGGTGGTGATGGTGGAGATGAAGCTGCTGGCGGGTGATGAAG
The DNA here is from genome assembly GCA_013407115.1 of Glycine latifolia. Taxonomy (NCBI): domain Eukaryota; kingdom Viridiplantae; phylum Streptophyta; class Magnoliopsida; order Fabales; family Fabaceae; genus Glycine; species Glycine latifolia. The sequence continues at coordinate 150,355 of QARZ01000483.1, forward strand.
GTCGGGAATCTCTGGGAGGGGTTCCTCCTGGCCCTCGCGAGGTCCGTACCTCGGACTCCGTGCAACCATCTCCGCCTGAGAAAGGTTAGCGGCACGGAGGAGCTGGTCCTGAAGGGTGCGCCGGATGGAGTCCTAGTATAACCTCTGAGTGAGCGTAGTCCCAAGCGGCACGTCCATGGGTTCGTCCTCAGGAATCTCCAAGCCCGCGTGCATGCAGAGGTGGGAAATGAGGGACGAGTGAGCAAGGAGGGATCGGGGGTTGCCGTCCTGGATCATATGCAGGATACGGTCTGATAAAGCATAAGAGATATCAAGGTTGATATCTCTTTGCAAGACATAGAGGAGGCATGCACGCTCCACATTCACATCCGTCAAGTTAGAGGATGGAAGTATGGTAGCGTTCACAAAAACATGCCAGAAGTCAGACTCGGCATGCAGCTTGTTCCTCCTGAGCTTCTCGGGCACATAATCAGATCCTATCTTCATCCGCCAAGCGGAGAAGCGTCCAGTGATTCCCCGGCGTAGCTCATCAGCTAATGAGGGCATGTCGTCCCGATACGTCGCCTTGCCTGTGCACGGGAGTGGCTGCATCCTGTTGTATCTCTGCACAAAGCCACAGCGTCTGAGGTCGTCGAAGGAGGTCCGAAGGAAATCTTCAATGAATTCGTGGTCGAAAGGAACGACCACGCCTCTGACCCAACTGCGCCGCTGCTCTGCCACCGTCGCCCGGTCCACGTTGGCCAGGAACTCCCTCAAGATGGAACTCGAACTGGGCTCTGCAAAGCTCACCAGTTTCTGCCACTAGCGGCGCTCAATCACCTCCCGGATGGGGGAGTCCTTTGGTAAATTCTCCCAGTCGATGACCCTCTCTAGAATAATCTTCTTCGGGAGGTACCATCTATCAAAGCGCTCCTGAGACTCCCTAGATCTGAAACGACCTTCATCAAAATCTGATGTGCGTGGTCGCTTACTGGTGGTCCCTGTGGTGACTTTTTGCTTCCCCTTGTCCACCTGTTTATCCTGAAATTCAAAAACCAAGCCAATACACTATATGTTCAACAATTGCACCAATCAGGTCATGGCTTAAGCGATGGAACAAGGGAATTCTCAGATTTATGATGGACAATGATGGATATCAATTATGGAACCATAAGCAAGGAACCAAATTGATTGAAAAACAAGAATTGAAGTTCAAGATATGGGTATAAATAATTAATATTAGACAAGTAATTGCACAGACCCATATTACTCAATCACATCGTTAATCAAGTATCCCAAACTCAATTCACAATGCTCACACCAATGTTAAGGCTAGCAAAACAGCTTGGCAGTTTGAAGCAAATATTGATATTGATGGTATTTCAGGAACTCAAGGTTCCCTTCCCCATGGAAAGCTCAGTTGAGGCAGGTGACTATGCTACTCAAGGTTTTAAATTGGGCACTATGATTACTGAAACTTATTCCTTTTGTGTCTTTTGTTTCTACCACTTTCTGGGTTTGTTCTTCTTCATGTCAAGGTCACCAATTCGTGGAAGGTTGGTCTTTTTCAATTTTGTATATATTTTTTGAGTTCTGAAAGTACTTGAAACTTATTCCTTTTGTGTCTTCTGTTTTTACCACTTTCTGGGTCTTTACTCCTTCAGGTCAAGGTTACCAATTCATGGAAGGTTGGTTTTTTTCAATTTTGCATATTTTCAGTCATAATACTTTACTTGGAAAGCTTACATCTAATCTCACAAGTATTTCTGAAACAGTTAACCGTGTTTTTATGTTAACTATTGTGTACTATATAGTGATGCGTTGATAAAGTCAAGCATCGATATCGACACGGCGTTTTCGATACATTTTTGATACGGGACGTCGATATGTTACTTCAAAAATACTAATATTTCAATACGTTTCTGATATGTCTTAGTATTAAATAATATTTTTTTATATAGTATACTTCATATTAATAAAATATAATAAAAGGAAAATCATAAGCACAAATAGATTATACATTCAAAATTGATAAATACCTCATCTAGTGTGTGGATATGGAGTGCTACTAATAACATTTGCCTCCAACTCTAGCTCATCTAGGGAAAGGGCAGCACCATCTAAAGCTCTAACATCATTAAAGGTATCAATTGCATTTCCACTAACGTCTCAATACTGACTTTCTCCTTTGTTATATTTTGGACTTTCTTGATAAGAGTCGGATGTTGCTATGTATGTAAACTAAGTCTTCAGCTCGTTTGGGATCCATTTTATTCCTTTTCATGGAATGCATAAAAGAGTAAGTACTCCAATTGCGTTCAATACATGATGAAGAAGAGGGTTGTGTAGTGAGTTTCAAAGCTAGCTTTTTAAGCAAAGGTGCATTACAACCATGAACTCCCCACCGATCATTGGGATTCATTGTATATCGATTTTCAATAGCCATAAACTCTAAAACCTCATTTCATTTGAACAAAGTTGACATATTTCAAATTTACTGTAGTCCTTTCCTCCACACTAGAAAAATGTCTCCTGAAGAACTTTTTACTTCTAAATTAATCTCCACATCATCATTTGGAGAAACTCGTCTTGGATCTTCAGCAAGCCATTGATCACTGTAGTATCTACCAAAATAAAAAAAAATTTGAAGTTTCAAAATGGATTCAAGTAATATAATTATTAAACTAAGTTACAATTATAAAAAAACTTACTTGGGATGCAAAGCATGTGCCTAACAATGAATGGGAGTTGAACTTTTGGTCCAACGATCTATAAGAATGATACACCACATGAAACAATGTTGATTCCTCACCATTCATCCGCCCTTCTTTTAAGTATATTACATTCTTTATCTTCTCAATCATTGCATCCCACATATTATAAACCAAATGAAGACAAGGTTTATCAGTATCACATAACCTGATCATATCATAAATATGAGCCAGTGAAAGTAAGGATGTAATCAATGTCTGCCCAGAATTCATCATCCAATATCTTCTCCTTCACAAATCTTACCCTTCATTGATGATCATCTTTATAAATACTCAATTTTTCACAAATGACCATGTCTTGGAGGCCACCCTTTATCAACCTGAACCTCTTTAACATCACAATCATGGAAGCAAATTGAGTGTCAGCAATGGAAAGCAACTTCAATGGCACAAACTCATTAAACATGGACAATCTCATAGAATGTATCATGATGAAAGTCTTGATTGTTGAAACATGGCCAACAATTTCAAATATTGGCAGCACAAATGTTCTTCAAAGCCAAATTCAACGTGTGATCAATACATGGTGTCCAATTGATAGTCGAATATTCTTGCTCAATAAGTTGTCTTGCACCCTTACAATTAGCAGCATTATCAGTAATTACCTGAACCACCTTCTCCACCCCAACTTCTTGAATTACTTCCTTTAGCAAGTGAAGATAAAATATTTATCCTTGATATCACTAGAACAATAAACACTTTTCAAAAACATGATTGCACTGTCACATACTGCCATGAAATTAATTATTGGTCTCCTTTGGGAATCATTCCACCCATCACTGACAATACTCACACCGTTTGTTCTCCAAAGAGATCGGGCAGGGATACACAACCTATTGACACTATCCTTCTCCTATTGCAAAAGAGTAGTTCGCAACAAGTTATAGCCGGGGGTCGATAACCTGAAGTCATCACAGAAAATAGTTAAAAATAAGGGAAATAAATGAGATAAAAAGAAACATAATATTTCATAACATTAAATATCTCTAATGTTATGACTTGCAACATAAGTGAATGCTTGTTGAAAGTACGGGTTCCTTGCCAAATGAAATGACAATCCAGCAGAATAAAACATCCGAGCAATAATATGATTCAATTCTTCCTGCTCTCCCATATTGAAAGCCCTTTCAAGAGGACTCATGCTTGTAGTTCCTTCATCACTTCTTTTTCTTTTAGCAGATGTACTAGTTGCAGTTGAAAAGCTAGTGGGTGGTAAAGGAACATGTCTCAATGCATTATTCCTCACCCTTTCAAAATATTCCTCTTCCAATTTTCCCATTTCCATCAAAGATGCCTCCTTAACACTCTTACATATTTCAATCCCTTTATATTTAATCTTTAACAAATGAGCCTTTACTCTCGTGTATGAACTTCTATATTCAAGTTTGCAAAAGTTACACTTCCAAGTCATATTCCCTTCTGCTTCATTTCCATCTCCAACTTTAGTAACATAATTCCACAATGGTCTGCTCGAGTTTTCAACTTCAGTTTCCACATTTCATGGATTGGATTGTATTGAACTATTGCTTTGATTTATGTTTGACTCCATTCTATTATGTTAACAAAACATAATCATATTTAAAAATAAAAATAAAAAACAGAATTTTTGTTTTTAAACAGAAAGAAAAAATAATTCTTTTACAATACAAATTGCTTTTAAATCATAAAAACAAATATTGTAAATCATAAAAATATTAAATACAAATTGAATAATAGTAATAGAAAATATTATAGATAAAATGATATAAAAAATGAAATATTAAATAGCACTGTTTCATAGGTTTTCTTTTTGTTCGCTAAAATAGGTGGGTTAACGGAGGGGGATCAAGTGTAGAGACGGTGAGAGTACCTGTGCCGCTGTGCGGTGAGCTGGTGCCTGGTTGTCGAGCATGGGGGTGTGCAGGTGGGTGCGCGAGCTGCGAGCTGCGAGCAGGGGGGAGTGTGAGCTACGAGCAGGGGGGCGCACGAGCTGGAGCAGCGTGCAACGAGAAGCGAGACGACGTACCGGTGTGGCACTGCCTTGCATTGTGCCGTTGTCGAAGTCTGAGGTAAGCGCTAAAAGAACAGACTTCCTTCTAATTTAGGGCTTTTTTATTTACAAAAATACCCTTTGACAATTGTTGACTACTAGATACGCAAACTGGGGTATTGGCAATGTATCCGTATCGGACGTGTGTCCGATACACTGAAATTTTTTTTTGCACTTATATGTGCTTCATAGGTCACAATGTTATTGTTTTTTCTTTCTCTTGGGTACAATGATGCCAATGAGATTTGTAAATATGAACTCATGCTAGCTACCCAAGTTTCTCACCACTAGTTCAATCCTAGGCTTAACTTCTAATTTTTTAAAATATATTGTAGGTCTGAACCTAGAAATCCTGGTGACACACTTTATGTAACTGGTCTATCTTCAAGGGTCATCGAAAGAGACCTAGAGGATCATTTATCCAAGGAAGGAAAGGTGAGTATCATACTGGTTTACCCTTCAGTTTTTTTTGCTGAATTTTATTATTCATCCCTCCAATGATTGTTTTCTTTTGTTGGTTTCCTCATGTATTCTTGTGGTGGAGCCCCGTACACGAATTTCTTGTGGTTTTGAAGACTCGATAGCAAGTCTGTTTCTTTTCAGTTCATGCTAAATCTTTTACTTATGCTATCAACTTACCATATAACACTGGTCTTATTCATGAGTGCATTAAATGCTTAGAATATATGCAATAGTGGTTTGTTAAAGTTAAAAAACACTTTTATTTTATTGCTTAGTTTAACGTCAATGTCTTGGACTCTGGGCAGTAGATACTTCAGAATTTTATTTTCTTTATGGAATTGGCATAACGTTACTAGAACTTCAGTGTAATATTCATACAATATGACAAAAACTATATCCATTTTGAATTGGAAAAAAATGAACTCAAAACTAGTTTATATGTTTTTGCCTGGGCATACCATTTTATTACTTTAACAGAAGGGATGTGATGACTACCAAGACATGAATGTTTGGTTTGGATCATTTCCGGAATTGCAAGCTTCAAGACTCCATGAATGGTGCTTTAAAAACTCAAATAGAAAAATGGAGAAGATTAAGGAATGACTAAGAATGACGCCACGATCCACAAATGGGACGATAAGTCGGAGGAGGATTCGCCACAAAGGAAAGCTTCCTTGATAAGAATCAATTTGGTTTCAATCAAGAACCAACAGGAGGCTAAGCTCCCAATTCAAGCAAATGCTTAATTTCTATTAATCAAAGTGTCTTAGAAATATCAATATTTGAGTACTTATATATTTAAGCCTAAAAATGCATACGTTGGGCCTATTTTAAGTCCACATTGAGACCCATTACACAAATAAGAAATTACTAAATTACGACATTACGAAAACTACGAAATTACGAAAGTTACGAAAGGAATTATGAAGCAAGCTCTCCTACAATATTCAAGGTGCTCCAATTCATCTCCTTGTGTATTCCCCCATCCTTGTCCTTGTTAAATAGTCCAACCATGATTCTCTTGGTCATCTCTTCCTGTAGAAGCTTGGTTTTAGACCTTGTCATAGGTCCTTCAAATCTCACCAAAGGAAGTGCTTCAAGCTCTCCTTTTAGTCCTTTGACTTGGAATGGACCTCCATCATCATGATCCTTAGATAGTCCTCTATCAGGATGTGGGCATTGAAGAAATTGTTGTCAGAAGTATACTTTGTGTATTGTATTTACGATAGAACTGCATTACTTTCTTTACCCTGCCATTCTTTGGTGCATGTATGTGTATATTATGTGCAATAAGTTTGCTTCCTTTGTTTCTTCAGATTCGGTGTTTTGCCCTATAGGAGCACACTATCTATCTTCAAGAGAATTGCTCATGAGGAGAGCGTTCAGGGGTTGTAGAAGCTGGTATTGCATATATCATCAATTCCATTTTCTGGTCAATGTATAATTCCTTATAATTAAAATTTTTTGACATTTGAGATATCCTTTACCATAAATAGGGCCTTGTACCTGCTCTAATTGATATCAGTCATGTTGCCATCCAGTTTCCAACATATCAACATTAACAATACCTTTAACCCAAGCTAATTGGAGTTGGTGGTAGATGAATCTAATGATATATACGAGGAGGTTGAAAAAAAAATTATAAAAAAAAGAAAATAAAGAAAAGATGGGGGAAAGAAGGAGGGGGGAGATGAAGAGGAAAAAGACTAAAAAAGGACCATCTGGAACAGAGATAAGTACGAGTCTAATCTTTCATCAAACTTATAGCTTTCCTCCATTTTGTCCTAAGACACACCGTCTGTCAATCTATATCTCACTCTATTAAGTCTTGTTTAACTACCTTTTCCAGATAAGTTTAAGTCTACCTCTACCTCTTTGTGTCGAACTCTTGTTAACCAACTTTTGTCCATCTTCGTATAACTACACATTTACCTTAACATCTTTATTTCTGCTACATCTATTTTATGTCATGTTCCCTATGACTTGGCCAACATTTAGCTCCATCTAACATTGCAGGTCTTACAATTGTTCTATTGAATTTTCTTTTTAGTTTAAGGGGAATTTTGCGGTTACCAACAATCTATATGCATTACGCCATTTCATCCATCTTGCTTTGATTCTATGATTTAGATCCCCATCAATTTTTTCACCTTTTTGCAAAATAAAGTTAATGCAATGGCTGTTCTAGTTCTTTGCAAGCTCTTAAAAGTTTCGGCAGTTGGTTAATTTAATCATTATTTTGTGAGATAACACAACAATGGATAAGCTTAGAGCACATGACTTTGCAATTGCATCACCAATTTCTAAATTTTTTGTGTCCATATTGACATACTCGTGAGTCATGAGGTATTTAGCTAAACGATGTAGTTTTATTGAAGATATTCATGTTCCATAATCATGTATAATAGTCATACTTCTAGGTGCCTAGCCTTATGAATGAAATGACCTTGTCATTCCTAGAAACAATTTTTAATGCTTAATGTGGAAACTATATCCAGCTTCGTTAGACTTATGAGTTATCTCAAGTTGTTTTCTAAACTTTAAATTTTACTTCAATAGATCCTCTTGTAGTCCTGTTCAGCTTTCATTTGGTCAATAACAGTAGATTTGTAGCAAAATTTGATCCATCTAAATGTGTTAATCTAGACCATTGATTAATTTAAAGTTAGATTCTAATTTTAATGAATATTAAAATCTTCCTAATTACAAATCTTGATGGTAGTTAATAGATTCATATGTCTTTGATCAAACATGAGTATGCATGAAAGGTTCATTAAGAAAATGGTTAAAGTTTAGAGAATAATTGAGATAACTCAAAGTCCATGATGATATTAATTTTACAAATGATCCAAAGTTTGACGGAATTGAATATACCTTTCCCTTTAGAATAAAATTGGTTTCATTGCATATTGTTAGCTATTTCTTGGAATATTTAGCTTAAATGTTTTGAGCTTAATTGTTATTATTATTTTAATAAATTTCCTTTCCTTCATTGTCAATAAAGTCATGTTATTATTATTATTTACAATTGTTTCTTTTCTTCCCTTTATCTCTTTTGTATGCATGTCAAAACATATTTATACAAAAATCACTTTCTAAGATGGTTATTTAAAACACCGTCATAGAAAGTGGACTTTGTAAGATGATTCTTTAGGAAGTTGTCTTCGAAAGTAGACTTTCTAAGGCGGTTCTTTTAGAAAACCATCTTAAAAAGTAGACTTTCTAAGATGATTGTCAATTTTTTAAGATGGTATTATAAAAGAGGGTATTCTAAAAGAACTGTATTAAAATTGTTAATTTTTTAAATTTTTTTTAAACAAAACATATTCTAAGACGGTTTCGAATAGAACCGACGTAGAAATCGAGATGATTTAAAAATTATTGTGAAAAGTCAGCGCTTTTCACGATGATGACTTCAAAGATGGTTTTTGAACCGTCGTGAAATGTGCTAAAGAACCGATGTGAAAAACACTTTTTCTAATAGTGCAAATACAAATCTTATTTGTCATTTCTTATGCTGGAATTGCAATGAAAATAAAGGGGTACTTTGACTTCATTAAAATCCCCTCAAAATAAGAAATTTCTTTAAGAAAACACAACGAACAAAATTGAAGAGATAAGTTTCATCATAATTTGATTTTAGAGTAAAGCATTCATTGATTAAATTTAATCCAATGAAATAAGTTGCTTGAAGCTGAAGCTATACAAAATGTGTACGCACGTGTACACACACATACATATATGACAGTAATAAAAAATAAATTTTCCAATGTCTTAACACAAATATCACATTTTTTAAATTTAATTAATATATTATATTTTATAAACTTTATAATTAATTATTATATTGAGTACACTTATCTTTCTAGTTCTAAATAATATCAATGACCACATTCAATAATTATAGTATGTAGTCAAATTAGTAAGCATATATAGAAATAAAGAGATGAATTTTTATATTTTTTTATAAATTTATCAATTTATTAATACTTTATTATAAACCAATAATCTCAAACAATAATATAAATAATGAACATTTAATGTCTTAAAAGTATATTATATTTACCAAATTTAATGAATCTATTATATTCAATCAGTATCACATTAATATATTATAAGTAAAATTGTTTTTCCAATAATATTAAATACCATGTTTAATACATATAATATGTAGTCAAATTAATATTATACAAAGTAAGAGATACATTATAATTTTTCATATACTTATTAATTTATTAATATTATTAATATCTATTTAAGTTGTTATTTTAAAACATGTTTTTATAAACCAATACTTTCAAAATATAATTGTTAGATCAAAGCCTGAAATCCTTTTTTTTTAGTTTTGGTTTGATAATTTTGCAATACCTAACATGTTTAATAGATGAGACATTTGTATTGAATGTTTTAGACTAGGCATGTGTGTGATATAGTCTTATTCTTTTTCATGCTTAGTGATTAATCAAATATGAAGTGGATGAAATATTTTTATTCTCTAAGTTTATTAAGAAATAACTTCTACTTGAAATTTGGCTAGCAACATTGAATTAATCGATTGCCTCATTTGGTATTCGAATTCCCAAGCCAAATTTAGAAGAAGGAAGAATTTGTAGCTTAGGATAATCGATTATCCCATTTGATAATCGGTTACCCAATTCCTGAAAGCTAAGAGAAGCTTTCTGTGTGATTCTATAATCGGTTTTTTAGTCAGCATAGAAGGAACAAAAATTCTCAAATTGAAACAAATTAATCGATTACCCTTTTGGATAATCAATTAACCAGTTTCTAGAAATGTAAAACAAACAAGATTTTGACAAATTAATCGATTACTTGATTAGATTTGTTTTAATTGTCAAAATTTATAAATATCCCTATGTGTTTTCTTTATGAGAGAATCTTGATTCGGTCATATTTTGAAAAAAACATTTCAAGAGAGTTTTCTAAAAGAATAACACTACAATTAATCTGAAGATTGGAGTTGATAAAAGAATCGTTCATTTTACCATCATGAATTAATAATCTTCTGAAGAAATATTAAAGATTAAAGATCTACATATTTCAGGTGTATTCAATCCTTTCTTTTATTATTTTAGATTGTGGTTCTTAGTTAGGGTTACTAGGGATGTTAGAGAATTGATAGGGTTCCAATTTCAGATCTTTTCTTGTAGGGTTCAAGAGAAAGATTTTATTTCTATTAGAGAATTGAGTGAGCAAAGTGTTTGTACTTGTGTTCTCTATATAGCGGAAGTTCTAAGAGGACTTAGAATAACTGAATGTAGGTTCGGATTGGACTGAACCAGTATAAACTCTTATGTGTTTCTCTTATTCTATATAAATTTGAGTTTTGTAATAATCTTGGTAGTGGAATTGATCTTAAGGGTCATCATAATAGTTTCTATTTTCTAAAGATGTTTTGAAGAAACTTTGATTGATTTAAAGGAGTTTTTTTAATCGGTGTTAAGAACGAATTGGTAAAGATTTTGAAAGAATTTATTCAACCCTTTCTAGATTCTCGGCTTGATCCAACATCTATTATCAGAGCTTGGGTCTTGAAAGTTAATTAAGATTTTGTCAAAAGTTTCAGATCATGGCTGGGAATCAATTGTCATTCGCTGATGTGCATCCATTAACAGGCCACCATTGTTTTATAGATGAACTACTCTTTTTGGAAAGTTCGGATGAAAATCTTAATGGAGTTTGTTAATAGAGGCATTTGGAGTGCAGTAGTTAATGAATATCCCATTCCAACCCATGTAGTTGATAACAAGGCTCCAGAAAAACCTTACGAATCTTTATCACAAGAAGAGATTAAAAAAATGAATATGATTGCAAGGCAATGAACATTATACATTCCTCATTAAATTTTGATGAGTTTTTCAAGGCGCTCGCATGCACAATTGCCAAAGAGATGTGGGATTTAATCCAAGTCACACATGATGGAATACTGGAAGTATAGAGAGCTCGAAAGAATTCGGTTATCCAAGAATACGAAACCTTTAGGATAAAGCAAGGGGAACCTATAGGGGATGTGCAGAAAAGATTTACACATATTGTAAACCTTCTCAAGCGTCATGGAAAGATTTTGGTAGAAGAGATCAATGTCAAGGTGCTGAAATCCCTCAACAGGACATGGCAGCTAAAGGTCCCAACTATTTCTGAATCAAAAGACCTTGCCACGATGATACATGCTAAATTATTTGGGAAGCTGAGGGAATATGAAATGGACTTGACAAGAATGACTGAAGAAGAAGTTATAGATAAGAAGAACAGAGGTTTAGCATTGAAGACTAACATTCTATTAAGTGGCTAAAGTGAGGATGACAATGCAGAAGGGTCAGATGCTTAAAATTTCAACTTGCTTATGAAAAGGTTCAACAAATTCCATAAGAAAAAGAATTATGGAAACAAAACCTTTCAACCTAAGAAAATCTCAAGAAAGGTGAACATCTTCCTCCAACGGATTCACTTGCTTTGAATGCGGAAAGACATGACATATTAAGGTAGACTGCCCCATTTACCACAAGAAGCAACAAGGAGAGAAGAAGAGCATGACGAGGACCAAGAAAAATGAGTGAAGAGCCTAGATTGCTCCAATGTTTGGAACATAACTTGAGTTCTAGATGTTTGTTTTAGGCGTTCTTTGATGCGTTTGAAAGCTCTAAATATTTCCTACAAGTAGTATTTCTAGTCTCAATTCCTAATTCTGCATCTATGATGATGAAAATTGGACATGAATTTCAACACGAATTAGACTTTTTCTTAGTGTAATTTTGAATAAGGAATATGTGACTGAAGTCCCACATTGGAAAGAAAGAGGAGAGAGGCACCACTTGTTAGCTATAAATAGTCATTCATTTATCTTATGTACGGACCTTTGAATTGAATAAAAACTTTGCACTTTTAAAAGTGTGACAGGAAGTTCCTCTTGGGTTCTTAATTGGACCAAACATTGGTTCTTATCAAAGATTTCTATAATCTTTGTGGTGATTCCCCATAGGACTTATTACTGTTCATAAGGTGTGGCGTCTTCTTCCATTTCTTGTCTTTTTCGCCTTTTTTTTAATTTATTTAACATTTTTTTCGTGTTAAATTAGTTATTTTTGCACTGCAATTTTCTTCATATTATATTTATCTTTGTTTCTCTTCATCAAACACTTGACGTGCACCTTTTTCTTTTGTTATAATAAGAATCCTTTTCAAGGAAGAAGATATATATCGCTTGGGATGACAATGAATCAACAACTTCCAGAGACAACAATGAAGAGGAAGAAGCAAACTTGTGCTTGATGGCAAACAATGAAGCTAAGAGTGAGGTAAACGTTTATGATTCAGAAGTTGATGATAATTATGATCAGCTACTATATGCTTTTAATGAAATGCATCAAGAAGTAGAAAAGTTGGCCATTGCAAATAATCTTCTAAAAGGAAAAATGTGGTGGCATGTGGATAAACTAGTGGAAATTCAAAAAGAGTTGTTGAAAGAAAAAGGAAAAATGATATTTTAGAAAAAGAAAAGAACAAATCTTCTTGTAATTGCACTAACACCACTAATGTCACTCCCACTATGAAGGATGTAAAGTTTTAAAAGTCAAGGTAGAATACTTGCTAAAAACTTTATCAAAATTCACTATAGGGAGAGACAATTTGGAAGCATTACTTGCACAACATAAATGTGCTATCGAAAAGGTTGGATTGGGTTATACACACAACAAGAAGTAGAAAGCTTACAAAAATTTATTTAACTTTACAAAAGCTTCTAGTTCACCCTTCACGATATGTCATTATTGTATGAACAAGGGACATTTTTCTTTCAGGTGCATGATAAAAAGGTATGGAGTTCCAAGTAGGAAATACAAGTGGGTTCCCAAGGGAACTAACAAGGTTACTAACCAAAAAAGACCAAACACAACTTGGGTACCTAAATCTACCTTCTAAATCTGTTTGTAGGTGTGTCTAGCAGCGGATAAAAAACTATGGCATCTTAATAGCAGCTGCTCAAGGCATATGATAGGAGACAAGTCAAAGTTCATGTCTCTAAAAGCTAATGAAGGAGATTTGTAACCTATAGTGACAACAACAAAGGGAGAATTCTCAGTGTAGTATGGGAAAAGTACCTCTTTATGATGATGATGATGATGTAGGAAGTCCTAAAGAATCCTCTCCTACATGCGAAAAGGTAGTGAACAATAATCCTCTTGAAGGACACTCACTACACCACAACAATCTTACTAAGGAGTGGAAAGAACCTAAGGATCTTTCTATTGACAACATTGTAACGACTCGCCTCGTCGCTATGATATCACTACTCTAAAACGTGAAATTTCAATTTTTAAAAGAAAGTTCAATTAATTTGATTGTGAAAAACGATGATAGACTTTTCATGATACACATTCACCAAATAACGCATAAATAATTATGTGTATATATATATATATATATATATATATATATATATATATTGTCTTAAAAACCACTATACATTATTCACATGTCAGGATATAATTCAGTTTTTACATGTATTTAACCCTAGGATTTACATGCCCAATCAACACAAAAATCAAGGAATTATCTAAGGAAGAGTTCGATAACAAAACACAACTCTCCCAAAAGAAACTCCAACGTCATCACATTGGCTTGGCGGCTCCAACAAAAAAAGATATCCTTCCTAAGACATCTATTGCTGCTTATCTGCTCCCACGAATGAAAGTTTGAGATCATCACAAGTACCAAGCACACGGTACAAAATGCAAGGTTGAGTTTATTGTAAGAGATCAACGACTATCAAGTGACATTGATTAGAAAGAAATACAATAACAAATCATCATAATCATTCTCAATAATATGTTAGTTCAACATACACTTAACAAACTAGTCATCAACTTCTCAATGATTCAAATCAATTATGCTCAGAATATGCATGTTCCTGACTCAACTCTCAAAAGCAATGTGATACCATTCATCAGTAAATAGCCTAAACGTGTCTTCTTGACACTCTCACTTAGGAAAGCTTAGCAGCAACTGTCAAGGTCACCAGTCATGCACAGGCCAAAGGAGTTCTAAACCGAGTGATATGCCCCCAAGTACCAGCATTTTTCCTCATGAAAAACCACAGGTACTTACTGACAAAGTTTATACTATTTCTATACAATTATGAAGTATGAAACATGGGCACCAACAATGCACTAACCTTGAATATTTAAAAATCTTAAACAATCCCCTTCCTTCTCTAGGGATGTTTATCATTTTTAAACCAAATCTCGTTCCCTCTCTAAGGATATTCAGACAGTCACTACACCCCCATGTATATACACAACATGCAATCATCTCAATGAAATCATCAATATCAACATAATCTCATCTCAATGTCATCATCAACATTAACATCATCTCATCTCAATGTCTTTATCAACATCAACATCACCTCATCTCAATGTCATTATCAACATCAACATCACAAGCAATCACACTCAACATACATACATATAGACTCATCCATGGGATTTCACATTCCCAGATCTTCATATAAAATAACAACAATTTGTAATATAAAGAAACCGATATTTTTAGGGGAAAATTCTAAATTTAAGAGAAGAACTATAGTATACTATTAGACTATTGGCAAGCGTACCAATGTCATCGCAATAGATTAGTCCTCAAATGAGATAATCAACAGAAAGCTATACCAAACTTGTTAGACTATTGGTAAGTGTACCACTGTTATCGTAGGTTATAGATTTTATAAATAGATCGTCTCCACAGGGACTTGAGCTACTCAGTTTTTCCAGATAAAGTAATATCTTAATAGTTGTGTACAATAAAGTTGATCGGAATATCAAGGGTTTATGGAAATAAAAAAATTAAGGAATTAATGAAAATATGGAAATAACAAAATTAGTGCATTAGGAATATGGAAATTACATCAAAATTAATAGTTAAAATGAATTTAATTAGTTCAAGAGAAATGTAGGATTGAATTTCATTGTTCATACTCTCAGTAACCAATTAATATTAATACATATGAATCATTTTCTAAACATTACTGATGCACACATTAATTCACCTCAAATCGATCCCTTGCATTCAATAATCCTAAAGATATTTACCGAATATCGATTCCTCGCATATGAAGTAAATAACCAAGCATTACAATCATAATATCATGTTGTTTGCAATCAAAATGTTACGCTTTATTTCTAGAACCATAACATAAAGAGTAAAATCATTCAGTTCAAATTCTAAGAGCACTTTCCAGTCAAACTTAGAATCTAATTTCATGAAACTAGTGATCAAGTAAAATCAAGCATTACGAACAAAATGAAATCACCAGTAATGAGAATATATATATATATATATATATATATATATATATATATATATATATATATATATATATATATATATATATCAAATATCAAAAGAGATACATAAGCGTACAAAGATTACATCTAATCTTTTGGAGAAACTAACCGATCATTGTGTAGAACACAAGATCAACAAAAGACATGACAAAGGAAATGATCCATGGTCACTTCTCTGCAAGATCCACTCTCCTTTTCTCTATTCTTTCTCTTCTTTCTGTGTTTTTCTTTCTGGTTTCTTCATTCTTCCTCTCAAGAACTCCCTTGCATGTCTTTTTTTTATGCAAATTTGGTCCAAGAGGTGCCAAACCAACTCGCCCAAGTGAGTCGGTTACTTTTGGCTGAAGTAAGGTCACTTGCTCAGGCGAGCTGTAGTTAGCCCAGGCGAGCTGATTGCTAGCCTGAGAAAATTGCACTCTAGAATTCTGTTAAAATGACAATTTTGTCCTTCATCTTGGCTTGGTTTCTGGATCCAAAAAATACCTATCGAAACATGAGAATTTCATGGATGAATCTTCCAAATTAAAACAACAACATTTATAAATGTACAAAATATAAAACAACTAGAATTAAGGGAAATTTATAAGAAAACTATTGAAACCAAAAGATAAGTGTTATAATCCCAAAATAACTAAAATATGTCACTTATCATATACAAAAAAAATCTTAAACCCATTTAAATTTTAACAAAAGAAATAACATGAGAACAAATATAAATTTTTTGGCAGAGTCGCCTCTGTAATTAAAACTTTTCCCCAAAATTTCAATAAACATAACAACAATATTATTTACAGTTTTATTCATCAATCACAAAATATATCACATCTCATAGTTTAAAACATAATTTTTCTAGAAAACCAACATGCAACAAGGATAAATATACAACCCCATAATTGGGCTCCTAGACCCCAACTATGGTGTTAAAAGCTATAAACAAATAATAAACTCCCCTCACCTATCTATATCTCCATGATAGCTCCTCGCAGCGTCGTTCAGAGATCTCCTAGGTTCACATCTGTTGGTCCTATATACCAAATTGGAATAATTCAGTATAGATTTAAAAGACAGTCTCAATTCTAACATTTAGGGCTAAAATGGTATCTTTGGGTCCACATCAAAGAGACATTATTTTGAAATTTTGATCACACCAATGTGATCGGGGTTCAAAAAGGGTCACAAAAATGAAATTAATTTTATAAAAAGAAAAATTTTACAACGTCTCATTTTCAAGAGTTTTTCAAAGGAAACATAAAAATATCCCATAACGGTAACTAAATCACAAGGGATATAAGGATAGGCTCAAACTAACTAGGAGAAGACCTAGAAATCACGGTTACGTCAAAGAAATCATAAAGGGAGGGTCAATAGCTTCATTCTTTACCGATTCTTCGAGTTGAGTTTTAAAAATTCTGCTCCGATTAAAATGTTCCACTTTGTGTGGTGCTTTGACTACCAGCAGTGGTGGCTAGTGGTGGTCACCGGTGGTCGTGGGTGTTAGAGGAGGAGGTTTAGCATTTTGGGTGAGGGTTTGGGGAGAGAGGAGGGGAAAAATGCATTATTTTACACTATTGTTGTATTTATAATCCTATAAGATTCGCTTAGCGAGACAAGCTTGGTAAGCAAAATTTAACTTTTGGCGCTAAGCGAGACATTTCATGTTGAACGAAATTTCTCTTATGGCTGGAATTGTGCTTAGCGAGCTGGTGTCACTAAGCGAATTATTTCCTCTGGAAAGAATTATGCATAGCGAGCAGGTGTCACTAAGCGAATTATTTCCTCTGGAAAGAATTGCGCATAGCGAGCAGGTGTCACTAAGAAAATTATTCCCTCTGGAAAGAATTGCACTTAGAGAGCTAGTGCCATTAAGCGAGCTGTTCCATTGCAGATCAAACAAACTCCACATAACCTAACATCCACACCAAGCTATTGGACTCGGGGGGAGCATAAGAAAATCCATGAAGCTGATGATCTTAGACTATAATGTTTAGGCTTTTTACATGTCAATTCAAAAAATGACATTTGTAATTTATGTATGAGTTTGTCTAAGTTGATGCCTCCTATGATCATTGCATAAATCTCTTTCATTATTATATCATGAAAAACATTCATGTTTTTGCAAAGCAAAGTTTCTTAAAAAGCTTTTCTAAAACTCTAGTTTTTCATAACTTCATAAAAAGCTACACGCTCCATGTTTCAAGTCTTGGGAAAAACATTTTTTCACTGGTTTAATCGATTACAAGCAAGTGGTAATCGATTACTTGAAAATAGAGCATATTTAATCAATTACGAGAATATGTAATCGATTAAACAGTTCAAAATCACAGAATGAACCTCCTGTTGTAATCGATTACAACACCATAGTAATCAATTACATGGAGTTTTAATCGATTACATTGCTCATCAGTTTTTCTAGAAAGCCTGAAGAACACTTTAATCAATTACGTAAGTCATTTAATCTATTGTTGGCATTACAACTCTTTTTTTTTCTATAAATAGCTACTGCTTGTTTGCACTTACAATAAGGAATTTTGAAACCCATTCTTTTGAGAGAAAAGTTACTAAGTGCATTTCAGTGTATGACCCATAAATCCTCTATTTCAACAAACATCAAGTAACCTTGTGAAGATTTCCTTTTGGGCACTTGCTAAAGAGAAAGTTTTGGAGAGATTGTTTTGAAGTTTCTATTCAACCTTTGGTTCAACATTCTTTAATCATCTGCATAAATTTGCATTGGATCCTAGGTTGTATCTCTCATTGTTACATTGTTGTATTTCTTTAAGAAATTATGTGTTTGTAACTTGTGCAATAACTTTTTAGAGTTTTTCTATAATAGGTTTTCTAGAGGGAGATTAGAGAAGGGTTGTTTCTCTAAGTCTTGATCACAAAGGGTCTATAGGTGTTAGATTCCTTGTTCTTAGTCTAGGATTAATTAAGAGTGATTATAAAACTTGTAAGAACAGATTGCATATAGTTAGATCCTAGCTTGTTTGGTTAGGAAACTGGATGTAACTTCTCTTGAGTTAAGAAGTGAACCAGTATAAATTCTGTGTTGTTTTCTTCTTCTCTAATCTTTTCTCTGGGTTATTGATTGTCATTCATGGGTTCAACTCTTTCATAGTCAACAGAAGCAATCTTGTTGTAATTGCATTTTGTAACGACCCACCTCGCCGCTACGATATCACTACTCTAAACGTGTAGTTTCAATTTTTAATGAAAACTCCATTAATTTAATTATGAAAATGAGAGTAATTTTTTCGCAATGCTACACTCACCAGACAACGCACATATACGTAAATAAATAAATATACATATATATAAATTAAACCATTATATGTCATTCACATGTCAGAACATAGTTTATATATATATATATATATAAGCTTGAGATTACATGTCTGATCAAAGAGAAACAAGGAACCAACTAAGAAAGAGTTAATAACAAAACACAGCTCTCTCAAAATAAATTTCAACGTTATCATGTCTATAATATCCCAAAAATTTAAAAATGATAATTAGAGATAAAAAGAGAAACTACAAAATTTTTTTAAGGGAAATGACCATATTACCCTTTCCCTTGATGCGAGAAAATTACCATAATATCCTTGAAGTTAAAATTACAAAAATGCCCTTGAAATGGAAATTACAAAAATGCCCTTAGATATTTTTGGCTAGATATTTTGAAGTATAAATTACAATAATACCCCTGGAGTAAGTGACAAATTACCAAAATACCCTTGGATATTTTGTGAAAACTTGGAGAAATTACAGATATACCCCTAGAATAACAAATTACCAAATTGTCCTTTGTAACGACCGGCCTCGTGGCGACGTCATCACTAACTCTAATTGTGTGAATTTCAATTTTATAATGAAAACTCCATTAATTTGATGATGAAAATGGTAGTAAGTTTTTCGCAATAATACAATCATCATACACACGATACAATTACAATAATTGAATGCATATGTATACCTATACTAAATCAGTACTCATTATTCACATGTTTAGAACTTAATTTAATTTTACATGTATTTACAACTCAAAATATACATGTCCACAAAAAGAATTAAAGGACTAACTATGAAAGAGTTGATTAACAAAACACAACTTTTGCCAATAAGAATTTCAACGTCATTACGTCGGCTTGGCGACTCCAACAAAAGAAGCTCTCCCTCCCAGGGTCACCTACTGCTGCTCATCTACTCACACGAATGCAGGTTTGCGATCATCACAGGTACCAACCACACGGTACAACAAAAGTAAGGATGAGTTTATTATATACAACCAACAAGTATCAGGTACAACAATTGGAAAGGAATCAATAATAACAACCGCAAGTATCACCAGACTTCCATCAGTCAAAATACACACTCAACAAACCAGTCATCCAAATTCATTTCACAACTCAACCAATCATACTCAGAATGATGCATGCACCTGACTCATCTCTCAGAATGCAATGTGGTATCATTCTCATGGAAATAGCCTCTCTTAGGAAAATGATGTAGTAGCTCGTTGAGGTCACCCTATCGTGCACTGGTCGCTCCTCCCATGGTGATCAGCCCTGAGTCACAAGAGAGTTCCAAACAGAGTGATTGCCCCCTATTACCCCCGGTACATACTGCCACCATTTTATTTCCATCCATGCAATCATGAAGTATGACACATGGGCACCATCAATGCACTGACCATGGATAGGGACCAGAATTTTAAACAAATTAAAATTCATAAACCTTTTCCCGCAGGAATATCCAGTCATGCATTCCCCCATGTGTATCCACAACATCACCGATGCATAAACTGTGGTTAGGAACAAATCCTTCCCTGCAAGGATAACCAACCGGTCACTGCACCCCACGTGTACATACACAGCATACAACCATGGGCACCATCAATGCATGACCCGGCTAGGAACAAATCCTTCCTCACAAGCGTAACCCATCATGCACTCCCATGGTTATCCATGTATATCCACATCACACAATGACATTATTCACATCAACATTATCTCTCATCAATGTCATTATCAACATCAACATCATATCATCTCAATATCATCATCACACATATCAAATTCATCTCATTTCAACATTATCATCATGAACATCAATTTCATCTCATTTTCAACATCACAAATCACATAAACATCATTAACCACTTCCATGACATCTCAATTTCACTATCATCAACAATAATTACACTGCATCCCATCATTAACCCTTACCTAACTAGAAGTTCTCCTTGTTATAGCCTCATGGTGTTGTTTCGAGATCCTTCAAATACATGTGTTTTTGTCCAAATGCAGAGCTCTATATACCAAATTGAAGACATTTTAGTATAGATTTCCAAGGTAAAATCAATAACATTTGGGGTCAAATACCCACTCAAATCAAAAAGGGGCTAAAGGGTATTTTGGGAGTTCACACCAAAAGACACCATTTTGAAATTCCGATCACATCAATGTGACCGAGGTTCAACAAGGATCACAGAAATGACATCAATTTCATAAAAATGAGACTTTTATAACATCTCATTTTCAAAGGGTTTTCAAAGGAAGTGTAAAACTCCCAACAAAGGTACCAAAAACACAAGAGACACCAAAAGAAGCTTAGCTAGAAGACAAAGGAAACCAAGATTACCTCAAGGAAACCAAGAAAGAAAGATTTGGAAGCTTTGTTATCTACCGAAGCTTCGAGTGGAGTTTCAAAGATTTCACTCCGATTACGAGATTCTTCTCTGTGTCGTGGTCTAATGGCAAGCAACGGTGGTCCGTGGTGGTTGATGGTGGTCTTGGGTGGTGGAAGATGGGGTTTTAGGGCTTTTGGGCGAGACAAGAGAGAGAGAAACATGTTTTTCGCGTTTCTATGTTGCTTCTGTGTATTTATAACCTGATAGTCTTTCTTAGCATTCCTTGTCTCGCTCAGCGCACTTGCAGGTCTCGCTCAATGAGCCCTTCCTCGCTCAGCGCAATTTCCTCTCTGTCAGGAAATATCTTGGAACTGCGCTCAGCGCGACTTGACTTGCTTAGAGAACCTAATTTTATGGAAGATCCCAACGGTCAAAATATGAAGAGATGGGTTGGGAAGCTACTGTTTAAATTTGAAGGCGATCCAACGGTTAACAAATCTGGGATGATATTTTTACCGAAGTAGACTATATGTCAAACTATCACTCTCGCATTACAAAAATAAATCAAACAAAGTTCACATAACTTAATCTTCACACCAAGCAATTTCACAAGGTTATTCTACACAACCAATCAACTAATCCAAGCTTGTCAAACAATCAAATAACACCACCAAGACATAAAACATCTATTTTCAGTTATCGAAATTTCAAGGTGTTACACCCTTAGTAACAGATAAAAATCACAAGAAATCTAGGAGTATCTAGACTGACCAAAAATTTATGATTGATATGTAAAGCTATCATAAGTTACAATTTTAGACCATGTGAATACATTAAGTACAAAAATCTTAGGTATATGATAAAATCTTAGAATATCTAAATAATATCTATAGTGTTATGAGGAAAATTATCACATGAGGAACACATGTGTGTGATACAAGAAGGAAATGATAAAAGTTAAGGGATCCAAGTGGGAAGCTTAGAAGTGCTTAGAATAAATTTAGTCATGATTAGTTAACTTAATAGAAGAAACAAATTTTAGTATCATAAAGGGATCTAGCCATGTGGAATATTTCATGAAGACATAAAACTTCAGATGAATGACCAAAGGAAATTAATAGGTAATGACACCTTAGTAGCTATCACATCAATTTGAAAACACATGAAGTACAAAATTGTGTAAATACTAAAACTAGGTGCAGCCATCTAGCTCATCCAACAAGCATTCCACGTAATGGTCAGCCATAAATGAAGAGAATATTCACTTTATTAAAAGATAAGATGCATTAATGAATAAAAACAAAAAATCTAAGGTTTCTTTAAGCCATGATTACCTGGTTGCATTAGAACCAAACCAAGGACTAACTAGATTACATCCTAACTAATCCCTTTACATCCTAACTAAATTTTCTATTATAAATACCCCTTCATTGAAAACAAATCTGCACCTTATTCTCTCACTCTCAAGCATCATGTCACTTTCTCCTTATGTCACTTTACTTTGCTTCATTCTTTTCACTTCTTTTTTAACTTCCAACTGTAGCCTATCACTTCTATTGCCTCCTTCACCTTTCCAAAACATCAAATACTAGACAAGACTTTCATTCTTTCAAGACCTTGCTTGAGGTGCAGCCAAGAACTTGGAAGAGTTGGAAGAATAGGAAGCAAACCTTTTGCAAGGTAGCTGAAAGTTAGGTTTATTTATCATTTGATTCTTGAGATTATTCATATGGCTGTAAGCTGAATTTTGGACTGTTTTTAAAATTCTATATCTCCCTTTGTACTTAACCAAAAGAGGTGTTTGACCACTCATTTTAAATCTTAGGATGTTCTCTAAGTTGTCCTAAAATATGGGACCAAACTAATCAGTGAATCTTTCCCAGAATTTATTTAACCCAAGCTGTCCAACATTTCGCATACTCAAAACGGTCACTGCCACCCGTTTTTAAAAATTTATTTCTCTCTCATTTATTACTCAAATAAGGTGTATGATTTATGGAATTAAAGTTATAGATGTTAGATATAACATATAAAAAATTCAACTAAATCTAGATTGTGTACTGCTTGCAGTCACGAAAATACTAAGAGATGTCAGTATAGAATGTTGACCTTGCTGGCAGCCTTGGAGTGTTGTTATTAAAATGCTATAGCTAGAGTTTTAGAACTCCAATTGAAGCATGTGATACCTTGTTAGAAAGCTTAGGATGTAACGACCCGCCTCGTTGCTGCGATATCACTAATTCTTAATCATCCAGATTTCAATTTTTAATAAAACTTCATTAATTTGATTATGACAATGATGGTAAATTTTTCGCGATAATACAATTATCATACACGTATTACAATTACATATTTAAACACATATGTACATATATATTAAATCAGTACATGTCATCCACATGTTAAAACTTCCTTTAGCTTTACATGTATATACACCTGAAATTACATATCTAACAAAAAGCCAAAGAACTAACTAAGAAAGAGTTGATTAACAAAACACAACTCTTTCTCCAAAAAGAAATCCAACGTCATCACGTCGGCTTGGCGGTTCCAACCAAAAAGAAGATCTCCCTCCAAGGTCACCTACTGCTGCTCATCTGCTCACACGAACGAAAGTTCGCGGTCATCACAGGTACCAACCACACGGTACAGCAAATGCAAGTATGAGTTTATTATATAAAACCAACAAACATCAGATATCAGCAATTGGGAAGGAAACAACATTACCCACCATAATCATTAACAAAAATCCATGATTCCAATACACACTCAACAAACCAATCATCCAATGCATTTCACAACTTAAACAATCATGCATATAATGATGCATGCACCTGACTCATCTATTAGCATGCAATGTGGTACCATCCTCATAGAAATAGGCTCTCTCAAGAAAATGATGCAGTAGCTTGTCGAGGTCACCCTGTCGTGCACAGGCCGCTCCCCCC
>QARZ01000486.1:13928-25947 GCA_013407115.1 Glycine latifolia
ACCAATCACTGTCCGAGTAGCCCTTTAACTTGTAATTTTCCGACTTCGTATAGAAAATTCCTCATGAGATCGTTCCTTGAATATACCTTAGAATCCTTTTAGCCGCCTTCCAATGAGAGTAACTCGGCTCTTCCATAAACCGACTTATAATTCCAACACTTAAACACAAATCCGGCCTCGTGCATGTTAAGTATCTTAAGCATCCCACCAAGCTTCTATAATTTCTCGGATCAACACGTTCTCCACCATCATACTTCGAAAGTTTTGAACCGGGTTCCATAGGTGTTGAAACCGGGTTACAATCTGCCATCTTAAATCTCTTTAGTATTCCCTTCGCATAACTCTCCTGAGAGACAAAAATTCCATCTTCGTCCTGTCTGACTTCCAAACCAAGAAAATATCTCATCAAGCCAAGATCAGTCATCTCAAATTCTTTTGACATCTTCTTCTTAAACTCTCGTGCCATTTCTTCACTATTCCCCATAAAAATCAAATCATCAACATATAGAGCTACAAGCAATAAATCATCACCCCTTTTCTTAACATATAGGGCATGCTCATAGGGACACTGTTCAAAGTCATCCTCCTTGAAATATGCATCAATGCGGGTATTCCAGGCTCTCGGTGCCTGTTTCAGTCCATACAAAGCCTTCTTCAATCTCAACACTTTCTTTTCTTCTCCGCCCTTCAAGTATCCCGGTGGTTGTTCGAGATACACTTCTTCTTCAAGTACACCATTCAGAAATGCCGACTTGACATCCATCTGATAAATCGGCCATCCAAACTGAGCTGCTTGCGAGATCAACAATCTGATTGTCTCCATTCTAGCAACAGGTGCGAACACCTCATCATAGTCTACTCCTACCTTTTGCGAATACCCCTTAGCTACCAGCCGGGCTTTATATCGCTCTATCTCTCCATCGGCATTCATTTTCTTCTTATAAACCCATTTAACTCCAATGGGTTGACTTCCTTTTGGCAACTCGGCCAACTCCCAAGTATCATTCCGTTCAATAGCTTTGATTTCTTCATCCATGGCGCTTTGCCATTTCTCATCTCGAATTGCTTCTTCAAACTTTATTTCTTCAGAATCTGTCAA
The DNA here is from genome assembly GCA_013407115.1 of Glycine latifolia. Lineage (NCBI taxonomy): Eukaryota > Viridiplantae > Streptophyta > Magnoliopsida > Fabales > Fabaceae > Glycine > Glycine latifolia. The sequence goes on from QARZ01000486.1 coordinate 15,028, forward strand.
CAAACAAACAAGATGGGCTTCGTTAGTTGACTCGTACAAATCCTGCAAACTCCTCATCTAGGGTTGTCTCATCTCGTCTTCATCAGCTGTCTCACTCCTTGCCGGGATCCACCTCGGTGATCCGCTCTCCTCCTTGTCTTGGATAACCATCTTTCTGGGATCTGATTTGATCTCGGATGGACTGCTTCAATCCCATTCATCGTCTTCATTCACTTTCACATCTCGGCTTATCATTACCATCTTGGTGCTGGGATCTAACAACTTGTATCCCTTCGTCTTCTCGTCATATCCAATGAAGATAAACTTCCTGCTCTTGTCTTCTAACTTGGTCCATTGCTGATCAAGGACGTGTGCATAAGCCACACTCCCGAAAACTCTCAAATGGCCCACTGATGGTTTTTGGCCCGTCCATAATTCCTGTGGGGTCTTTCCATTCAGTGTGGAATGTGAACAGGGGTTCTATACATATACAGCACACAGAACAGCTTCCCCCCAAAACTCCTTTGGCATTCTCTTCGTCTTCAACATTGATCTCACCATGTCAAGAATGGTTCGATTCTTCCTCTCTGCTACTCCATTTTGTTGTGGCGAGTATGGTGCAGTCAATAATCTTCTGATGCCATACTCCTCGCAATATCTTCTAAATGCATTCGATGTATACTCTCCACCTCGGTCAGATTGTATCGACTTGATCCTCCTTCCAGTTGTATTCTCAATCATCATTTTGAACTTCTTGAATACTTCAAACACCTTGGATTTTTCTTCCAGCAAATACACCCAGGTTTTACGACTGAAATCATCTATGAATGTAACAAAATACCTCTTTCCACTTAAGGACCCAGGAGAAATAGGTCCACACACATTGATATGTATTAATTCTAGTGGTCGCCATGCTCGGTATCTGGCCGACCTCTGAAATGGACTCCTCGCATGTTTGCTCAGCACACAATCTTCACAAAATCTCTTCTCACAGTTCATTCTTGGCAACCCGTCCACCATATTCTTATTCACCATCTCGGCTAGGCCTCCAAAATGAAGGTGCCCAAACCGACGATGCCATAAGGATGCTTCATCACTCATCTCGGCTTGCAAACAGCCGACCTCCACACTTCTTAGGATTAACTTGAACATTCTATTCTTCTCCATCTGCACTCGGGCTATCAGTCGTCCTTGCTTTTCTTTCAAGAGGAGAACTCGGTCTGTCATGATAACCGAGTAGCCTTTCTCCATCAATTGTCCCACACTAAGAATATTACTTTTGAGTTTGGGCACGTAATAAACATCTTGAATACGCCCAACTCGTCCATCTTTCTGCAAGAAACTAATCGTACCTCGGCCTTTTACACCGACCTTTGAAGCGTCTCCAAAGGAAACATGTCTGGCTTCTGTTTGCTTCGGACTACTGAACAAATGCTCGTACCCACACATATGATTGCTTGCACCAGAGTCTATAAACCATTCCATCTCGGATGCATGGTTGACTTCACCTCCAGCCATCATCAGAACTCCTCTATTTTTTACTTCTTCTGCAGCATAATTCGCAGTTTCATTCATCCTTCTTTCACCTCGGCAATCCTTCGCAAAATGACCAACTCGGCCACAATTGTAACATTTGTCCGAGTTGCAATCTCTCGAATAGTGTCCGTACTTTCCACATTTAGAACATTTACATTTGAATGTCGACCTCTTCCTCAACCTCGGCCTATTCGCCAATTCTGCTGACTTGATTCAGCCTGCTCCTTATTCCATCCTTCTTGACCACGTCCTCTACCACCTCGATCATATCCACGTCCACCTCGGCCACGTCCTCTACCTCGGAAATTTTGAGAGTAGAGTGTTTTCTCGTCCTTGACTGAAACCTTTGTCTGGAGTGCTTGCTCCAGTGACTCTTCTTTCTTCTTTTTCTTTCTTTGTTCATGCGCCTCCAACGAACTTGTAAGTTCGTCAACGGTGAACGTTGCTAGGTCCTTTGACTCCTCAATCGCACATACAACATTCTCGAAGTCATCAGTGAGAGACCTCAGAATTTTTTCCACCACTCTGGTATCGGGCAGCATCTCTCCACTTCTCTTTAGTTGATTCACTACGGTCTGGACCCGAGTAATGAAATCGGATACCCTTTCTCCTTCTTTCATCTTCATTGCTTCCAACTCTCCATGAAGAGTTTGAAGTCTGACTTGCCTGACTTGATCAGCTCCCTTGTAGACATTTGCAAGAATGTCCCACGCCTCTTTTGACGTTGTTGCACCAGCAATCTTCTCAAATCCGGAATCATCAACAGCTCGTAACATCATATACAGCGCTCCTTTGTCTTTCAAACGCGTCTCTTTCAACGTCTTGTTCTGCGTCGCCGTGTATCCTGTCGTGGATGGTGGTTCTTCGAAACCATCATGGACAACCTCCCAACTATCATTAGCTCCCAACAGAGCTTTTATCTGGATACTTCAGTTCTCATAATTAGCCTTCGTAAGGCGGGGTAATGGCAAACTACTATTTGGACCACTCTCCATTCTCTCTAGCTCTGATACCAATTTGATATCATTAATTTGATATCACAGGTCCTCTCTCACACACACACTGGTGCACTCACACAAACACAAACACACACAAATTCACTGGGGGCGAAAACTCTTGTTCTATTGATAATAGTCTGCCAAAGCCACACAGATCTATTTACATAATATGCTATTTATAAGCAATGAAATTAAACCTAAACCTAAAACAATTCAAATTCAAATCTAAACAATATCTTTCCTAATATCTTTCTATAATATCTTTCTCCATATCTTATCTTTATTCATATCTTTTCACTTATCTTTTCTCATAATACTCCTTTCAAATTTAAACTACGTAAATAATATTTATTTAAACGTTTATCCTAACATGTACAATACAAGACACAATAGAGTAATATATAAATGACGGAATGACTAAACTATCTTTAGCTAATATATCTAATATCATCTAACAATAGATATCATCATACATGCATACATCCACAACAAATACCGAGTCTCAAGAGTACAATACATATATACTAAAATTGTTCTTTAACATACCATTTTACTTCAATTTACTAACGTAAAGCTAAAAGGGACTGTGATTGCTTCTCATAGCGAAACCCATTTGGCATCAAGTCATCAGCAGACCACACAAAGATACCATGGAGTTTTTGCTGACTCTTTAGTGTATGGCAAGCTGTGAAGAACCCACCATCTGGGGACAACCCACCACTCCCTTCAGTACTGAAACTCACCAAGACTTTTCCACCGTTATAGTTTGAACTTTGTGCATTGAAGTAACCGATAAATTGGTCCACGGTGGTGCCCTTATCATACGCATAAAATTGGAAGTTAACATAATCTATGAGGTTCCCATAACTCTTCCACAAGGTCAAGTAGTGGCTCTGAACTTGGTCATCGTCAAATGGAGCAATAGAAGCAAAAGAAATTACCCCATTGGATTTTAGCGTTTTGATTAGCCTTCCCAAACACTCAGAAAAGGTTTCAGGGTCTGCCTTGAAATGCTCGTAGTCAATATCGATTTCATCCAAGTTGTACTCTTTGATATCAGTGATTTGATAAACTGATATCTCACAGGCCCTCTCTCTCTCTCTCACACTGGTGCACTCATACAAACACAAACTCACACAAATTTACTGGGGGGCGAAAACTCTCTTTCTTTATTGATAATAGTCTGCCAAAGCCACACTGACCTCTTTACATAATGTGCTATTTATAAGCAACAAAATTAACCTAAACCTAAAACAATTTCAAATTCAAATCTAAACAATATCTTTCCTAATATCTTTCTACAATATCTCTTTTCATATCTTATCTTTCCTCATATCTTATCTACCCATATTATTCCTTTTAAAATTCAAACTACATAAAACAATATTTATTTAAACGTTTATCCTAACAAAATCCCCCCATAAACTTTAAATACTTCTTCCATCTTTCATTCCCATCATCTTCTTACAATTCTCCAGCAGCAGCGTCGGTAGTGGCTTTGTGAATATATCTCCGACTTATTCTCGGCTCATCACATAACTCAACTCCACCTTCTTCTCTTTCACTTGATCTCGGATGAAATGAAACCTGACATCAATATGCTTGCTTCTCTCGTGATTAACCGGGTTCTTCGCTAACTCAATTGCCGACTTGTTATCTACCCGGATCTCGGTCATACCGACTTGAACTTGCTTCAGCTTCTCCAACAAGTTCCTCAACCAGACTGCATGACACACACACCAGGATGCTGCAACGTACTCTGCTTCACATGTTGATAAAGTCACAATTGGTTCCTTCTTTGACATCCAGGCAAACGTTGTGTTTCCCATGAAAAATACATAGCCAGCCGTGCTCTTTCTATCGTCCACGTCTCCACACCAATCACTGTCTGAGTAACCCTTCAATCTGTAATTTTCCGACTTCGAATAGTAAAGTCCTTGTGTGATCGTCCCTTGAATGTACCTTAGAATCCTTTTAGCCGTCTTCCAATGAGAATAGCTCGGCTCTTCCATGAACCGACTTATAATTCCAACACTTAAACACAAATCCGGCCTCGTACACGTCAAGTATCTCAAGCATCCGACCAAACTTCTATAGTTTCTCGGATCAACTCGTTCTCCCCCATCATACTTCGAAAGTTTTGAACCGGGTTCCATAGGTGTTGAAACCGGGTTACAATCCGCCATCTTAAACCTCTTTAGTATTCCCTTCGCATAAGTCTCCTGAGAGACAAAAATTCCAGCTTCATCCTGTCTGACTTCCAAATCGAGAAAATATCTCATCAAGCCAAGATCAATCATCTCAAATTCTCTTGACATCTTCTTCTTGAACTCTCGTGCCATCTCTTCACTGTTCCCCATAAAAATCAGATCATCAACATACAATGCTACCAGCAATAAATCATCACCCTTCTTCTTAACATACAGGGCATGCTCATAGGGACACTGTTCAAATCCGTCCTCCTTGAAATATGCATCAATACGGGTATTCCAGGCTATCGGTGCCTGTTTCAGTCCGTACAAAGCTTTCTTCAATCTTAACACTTTCTTTTCTTCTCCGCCCTTCAAGTATTCCGGTGGTTGTTCGAGATACACCTCTTCTTCAAGTACACCATTCAGAAATGCCGACTTGACATCCATCTGATAAATCGGCCACCCAAACTGAGCTGCTTGCGAGATCAACAATCTGATTGTCTTCATTCTGGCAACAGGTGCGAACACCTCATCATAGTCTACTCCTGCCTTTTGCGAATACCCCTTAGCTACCAGCCGGGCTTTATATCGCTCTATCTCTCCATCAGCATTCATTTTCTTCTTATAAACCCATTTAACTCCAATGGGCCGACTTCCTTTTGGCAGCTCGGTCAACTTCCAAGTATCATTTTGCTCAATAGCCTTGATCTCTTCATCCATGGCGCTTTGCCATTTCTCATCTCGGATTGCTTCCTCAAACCTTATTTCTTCAGAATCTGTCAACAAACAAACAAGATGGGCTTCGTTAGTTGACTCGTACAAATCCTGCAAACTCCTCATCTGGGGTCGTCTCATCTCGTCTTCATCATCTGTCTCACTCCTTGCCGGGATCCATCTCGGTGATCCGTCTTCCTTCTCGTCTTGAATAACCATCTTTCCAGGATCTGATTTGATCTCGGATGGAGCACTCCAACTCCATTCATCGTCTTCATTCACTTTCACATCTCGGCTTATCATTATTGTCTTGGTGCCAGGATCTAACAGCTTGTATCCCTTTGTCTTCTCGTCATATCCAATGAAGATATACTTCCTGCTCTTGTCTTCTAACTTGGTTCTTTGCTGATCAGGGACGTGTGCATAAGCCACACTCCCGAATACTCTCAAATGGCCCACTGATGGCTTTTGGCCCGTCCATAATTCCTGTGGGGTCTTTCCATTCAATATGGAATACGAACAGCGGTTCTGTACATATACAGCACACAGAACGGCTTCCCCCCAAAACTCCTTCGGCATACTCTTCATCTTCAACATTGATCTCACCATGTCAAGGATGGTTCGATTCTTCCTCTCTGCTACTCCATTTTGTTGTGGCGAGTATGGTGCAGTCAATAATCTTCTGATGCCATACTCCTCGCAATATCTTCTAAATGCATTCGACGTATACTCTCCACCTCGGTCAGAACGTATCGACTTGATCCTCCTTCCAGTCGTATTTTCAATCATCGTTTTGAAATTCTTGAACACTTCAAACACCTTGGATTTTTCTTCCAGCAAATACACCCAAGTTTTACGACTAAAATCATCTATGAATGTAACAAAATACCTCTTTCCACTGAAGGACCCGGGCGTAATCGGTCCACACACATCGGTATGAATTAACTCTAGTGGTCGCCATGCTCAGTATCTGGCCGACCTCTGAAATGGACTCCTCGTATGTTTGCTCAGCACACAATCTTCACAGAATCTCTTCTCACAGTTCATTCTTGGCAATCCGTCCACCATATTCTTATTCACCATCTCGGCTAGGCCTCCAAAGTGAAGATGCCCAAACCGACGATGCCATAAGGATGCTTCATCACTCATCTCGGCTTGCAAATAGCCGACCTCCACACTTCTCAGGATTAACTTGAACATTCTATTCTTCTCCATCTGCACTCGGCCCTCTCTCTGATATAAGTGATTTGATAAACTGATATCTCACAGGCCCTCTCTCTCTCACACACACTGGTGCACTCACACAAACACAAACTCACACAAATTTACTGGGGGATGAAAACTCTCTTTCTTTATTGATAATAGTCTGCCAAAGCCACACTGACCTCTTTACATAATGTGCTATTTATAAGCAACAAAATTAACCTAAACCTAAAACAATTTCAAATTCAAATCTAAACAATATCTTTCCTAATATCTTTCTATAATATCTCTTTTCATATCTTATCTTTCCTCATATCTTATCTATCCATATTATTCCTTTTAAAATTCAAACTACATAAAACAATATTTATTTAAACGTTTATCCTAACACTCTTTGATGATGCTTGTGAGTGAAGAAACCGCGTTGGAAACCCACGAATCAATGGAAGAGGGTTGAAGTTAGCGTTGACACCTCCGACGACAATGTCCCCCCCGAGACTTAGGGCTACTTTGATGTTTGAGTTTTTTCTCTTGATGGCAGAAACTTTGCTGGGGCTAAGGTTTTCGGTGTCCCAAAAGACGTTGAACTTTCCATTGGTGGGAGAGGGGGATGATGAGGTGTCGTAGTCGATGGCGAAGGAGAGAATGAAGTGGAATTGGACACTTGGGTTGATGGGAACATCGGAGAATTTAACGTTGTTGAACTCAGCTCCAATGTATTCTCGAAATAAGTTTGAGCTTGAGGAGGGGGTTGCATGGGTTGATGTGAGTAGTAGTAAGAAGATGAGGAAGAAAGGTTTAACAGAGCAAAGCTTGGAAGTGGGAAAAAGTTCCGTCGTCATCATGTCACTAAGAAAATTAAGCTCGAGTTCAAAGGCCGTGTTATTGCTATGCTTGGTGATGATGCATTGCTTTGGTACGCTTATATATAATGGATAGAGTATACATGAATGTTGAGAATGTGAAAATGAAGTGCAAAATATAAAATTGGATGCATGTCATGCCCATATGGTCGTCCTTCATTGATTATATTTCAGCAACGTTGAAATTGATCAACAATTTTAATTAGCTTTGGCCTAAGCTCTTGTTTTGTTTCTTTTGGCAGTAGAAAACCTCCATTCAATTAAGTTTGAGTTTTTTTATCCGTAGACAACTAGAATATAAAATTGGACATGATTATTACATGCAACGACATGCATGTAACTTTTAGTAAATCGACATATTGATATTTCTTATCTTATATAAATTATGAGTATTATTATCAATTTAATCAAGTGATGTTATTCTTATAATTATGCGTAAATTTTTAAAAAATAATTTAGATATTTGTGTATGTATAATCTAATAATAGGAATTATTTATATTTTAAATAAAATAATTAAAGTGGCGGAATTAATCAATAAATTTGAGTTGAATAAAAAATTGTACAAATATATAATCTATTTCATGAAAATGTTCAATTGATGCCATTTATATAAAAAATATTGAAAGTCTAAGTTTGCCAAAACTTACATATTAGTTGGGTCATGTCCAATCCCATAAAAAATTCAAGTAAAATTATATTCTATAACTAATTTAATATATATATATATATATATATATATATATATGTATGTATATAACTTATAAAATTAATCAATTTTTAAAATATTTGGTTCTAAACAAACTCTACGAGATAACGTAAAGTAATTTTGAATTCAGTTTTCTAACTTGAAATTCTATTTTAAAATATAAAAGAAATTAATTTAGTTTAATATATATTAGGAATTTGTTATTATAACTAGCAAGTATTTTATTGTGTATAGAATACATATTTTAATTTAATATATTTTTATAAATATAAAGAAAAAATATGTAAAATTATAAATATTTCATTAAATAAGTGAGAAAATAATTTATATTTAGAGGAAATGAGCCAATTTAAGAAATTAAAAGTAATTAATTGAAGAGTAAAAGTAGTTCATGTTTAAAAAAAGAGTAAATTACATTCGCCGCACTCCATGTGTTTTGCTTAAATTTCACCTGATACTCCTTCCTTTTTGTACCCTACAAAAAACTCTTTAATTGTTTAGCTCACATTACATCTAGATTCCCTCTTTCCTAAACATTGTTTAATAATCTAACTAAAATTAGGCACATGCTGATCACATGACTTTTAATAAAAATTTATGTCTAAAATATTCTCATCTTCTTCCTCTCAACCTGAAAATATTTTAATACTTTTACTTCTTTTTTGTTTTTTGTGTAGTTGAATGTAAATTCAACTTTTTATAGCACATGAACTCACTTTGTTGGTACGGAGTGTTAACAACCTTCTTCTCATCTTTTATTCTACTACCATACATATGAATTTACTTTTGATTCTCAACAAACATTTTCAACACATCATGATCAGTCTTAAGGGAGGGAATTTTACCACTAGCAGTAAAACAAAATCATAAAATAAAAGGGTGACATGGTGACAAGTCTAAATCATTAGCAATGTTGTTCACACACTCATGTATTCTATGTATTCCAGTTCATCCATTGTGTTCCTATAGTCCCAAACATCAACATTATTTTAATCAACAATAATAAACAAATGAGTTTTAGTTCATCCATTGTGTTTCATATGATCCCAAACATCAACACTATTTTAATCAACAATAATAAACAAACAATTTCCAGTTTATCTATTGTGTTTCCTGTTATCCCAAACATCAATACTATTTTAATCAACAATAATAAACAAATGATTTTAAAAATCATATGTGGTGCCAAACTAGTCCTCCATTGAAACCTCATTCAGAAATAGGTAACAATAAACAATCAAAATTAAATAAATAATCTTAAAAAGTAACATATATACAAAGTCCAGTGGTCACTTACAAGCGTAACCCCAGCGTGAACAGAAATTGTGGAACATGAAGAGAAATAGAGCGCTCATGAACTTCGAAGAGGAAGACAAACGAAGGCGCTCAACTGGAACATGAAGCGTGAACAGAAATTGTGGAACATGAAGAGGAACAATGGAAAATTCGCGAATTGGAACAGGAACGGTGAAGAACTCACAAACGGTAAAGAGAAATGAAACGTGAACGTTGTGAGAGAAAGAAGAACTCGCACCTCCTGGACCTGAAGAAGAACTCGCCAACAAGAGGCAAATGAATAGTACTCACGAAAGGTGAGGAGGAATGGAACATAAATACTAAATTCTGAAACTAATTGAGAAGAGATAATTTGAGTTTTACAATTAAAATGTAAGGACAATTTTGTCTGCTCACATATTTCAATTGATGTTAGTTAATGGTGTTTATAGAGGGGGGTAAAAGTAATGTAAAAAAATGGAGAGATATCAAGTGAAATTTGAGCAAAAGACAAAAGGTGCGAGTGTAATTTACTCTTAAAAAAATTATATAAAAATTTAACAATAGTCAAACATAATATTGGGAAAAAAATCTTCAACATAAATAGGAAAGTTAAAAATAATTGATAATTCTAAAAATAAAAATAAGTATTAAATAATGGCAAAATAATGTGTCACAAGAAACCAATGAAAAGGAAAAGTACAATAAGAAAACATCTTCATGTTTGATAATAAAAAAAAACAAATTTATAATATAAGTCTAAAAAAATTGTTTTGATACTAAAATACAACATTATTGAGCAATTAATAAAGAATTTTATAGTGAACCATAAATTTCTTTTTGAGAGAAATAGTGAACCATAAATTAAAAATATACTGTACAATTTATCATATATAGAGAGAATTAAGAGTAAATTACACTCGCACCTTCTGTGAAAAATATACTGTACAATTTATCATATATACGAGACCACGATCGTACTGCCCCAAAAAAAAATTATTTACTTGAATGCCACGCCAATAGTAAATTTTACCAGAGTGTCACGCGTCCTATTTCGCTTGTCAGTCCAGCGAAATACGTGAGCTAACGTGGCGCAATGTTGTTGGTTACCTATTTCACTACAGGGGCCAGCGAAATAGGTGGTGGACACGTGGCAGACAGGACGTATTTCCCTGGGGAGCCCAGCGAATTACGTGGCATTGGAAAAAAAAATCAAAACTTCAAACGGTCATAACTTTTGATAGAAATGTCCGATGGAGGCGTACAATATGTCAAAATGCTCAAAATTCAGTCCTCTAGACCTAAGAAAAAAACCAAAGGGGATTAGGTCAACTCTTTTTTCCAAAAAATGCCTCTAAGTGTCTTAAAATTAGGATTTAATCTTCAATCATCCAAAAATTTCCTATTTTTCTACTTTTTCAAGACTTTAATTAGTTAATTTAATGCTATTTT
>QARZ01000490.1:8305-19993 GCA_013407115.1 Glycine latifolia
ATTACCCCAATCCCTGTGGAGACGATAACTCACTTACTCACTTTTATTACTTGTTAACGATCGGTGCACTTGCCGTAATCACGCAACAACAATTCTATCATTTTGAGGGTCATTTTAGGCTTGGAAGTCAGAATCACTGCACTTGAATTTTGGGCTGTGAATTTGTGTAATTAGTAATTAGTTAGATTAGATGGGCCTAATCATGGCCCATCCTTTCCTATTGACTCAGTCACTGTAAATTAGTGCAATTATTTAGTGAGAAAGGAGACACTTCATTTGAGAAAAAACATAATTTGTCGTTTCTTTTAGAAGTTTTCAGAATTAAAATCTTTTCTCTATTTTTCTTTCATTTGTTCTACATTGTTCTTTATTTTTCTACTTCCTTTCATCTTTGTTCTACATTGTGCTACAAAATTATCTTAGTTTTATCTATTTTGTAACGATTTGACAGTCATTATCTAGCAGCAACATCAACAAGGCCGACCCTGATAGCGGGTCGACCCTCTTCTTCGGTTGAGGGGTGGACAAGGGCAGGTGGCACGACGCCACTATCAGCTCCCACAGCCTTCACCAACGGCTTCCAATAGAAATTCCCCATTATACCTGCAAAATCACATGATCACAAGTGTCAAGCCAAGAAAAAAATACACATACGAGAAGACAAAGAAGGAGTAAGGCAGAAAAGGGTACCGTCCAATACAACAGAAGGGTCATCTGGCGAGGACAGTGACAGGATGGCACGCGCATCCAAGGAGGCTGGCAATAGCTCCAGGATCACTTTGTCTGATCTCTCCACTAGAGTCAGCAAGTCCTTATTGAATGACTTAAACCTGGTGGATTCAGCTTGCTAGTAGAATGGAAAGAAAGGCTCCCAATCTCGGTTTACCATCAAGGGCAAGCCATCCACCACTACACTGCTCTCACAAACCTTGAAAAAAATAGTCCTTGAAGCGACGAAAGACATTGTGTCAACCTCAAACAACTTCTTGGAAACACTGTGCAAGGAGACTCAAGCAACCTTCCCAGACAATTTTGTTTGAAAGAAAAATAAAAAAATGCATGCCTTACTTTAGACTCATTCATGACATCTGGGAGCTTAATTATGTTACATTCACTGTGTGTGTTTTCAAGTGCAAGTGGGTTGACATCAATAGCGGTGTGCGAACTGAGGACTTGGGATTTACTTTGGTAGATCTTCACAAGCTAGCTTATCAAAATGAACTTTTCATCATGGCAGAACAAGCTAAATAGGTGTTTTATGTTCAAGATCCTTGTCATGTAAGGTGGTCAGTGGTACTAAATGGAAAAACCATTGGTATTAATCTTGACGATGATGATTCAACCCTTGATACTGGTGTAACTCAATTTTTAACACAAATGGTTGACGTGAACAAAGAAGATGAAGTTGACGACATTCATGCAAATCGTAATGATCATGATGAAGGAGAATTAATTAACATCGCTTAATGTAAATGTTTTTTATATTAACTTGTTTTGACTTTTACAATTTCATAAGTAACCTTACTAGTCACTTGACTTATTTTTGTTTTTGTTTTTAAAAGGATCATGACTACTCCACTGAGCTTCCCTCCTTGTCCTGAGGCAGCACCTCCTATTCTTGAGGCATCAGCTTCGCATCCTGACTCAGCACCTTCGCCGTCTATGGCGAATAAGACTAGGAAAGTAACACGGTTGAGGTCACTGGCTACCAGACCTGCCGGTGCTGACAGACCAGTGGTTCATGTGGATCCTGTAACTGGGAAGGTTGATGGTCCTCAAATAAAGAAATTGAGGACGTATCTAAGGATCTTGGCTAGAGATAAGGTGGAAGTAACCATTGGTAACTGGAAGGAAGTTCCTGTTGCGCAGAAGGAGTTGATTTGGGAGGACATTCAGGTATTACAATTAAGTGTCCAATGTCATTATTTGATTGCATACAATTTAAATGTTATTTTAACTATTAAACTTGTTTTTTTGTATCACAGGCTGAATTTGATATACCTGAAGCGTCCGACCAACGGACAAAGAAGAAAATTCTGCAGATAGTAAGAGAGGGATGGAGGCAGTTTAAGTCAGACCTGACCTCTAAATGGGCTCTGGCACAAGGCAACAAGGCCGATGCCGACATTGTCTGTGAGAAATACGGCATCAGTAAGGAAAAGTGGCACCAATTCTGTGAGACACGTAGAGCCGCTTCCTGGGAGGTTAGCTGAGTTACATTATTTTTTCAAATTCACAATTATCAAGTCAAACAAGCGCATTTTTTTAACCCTATATGTGTAATTCTTACAGGATGTTAGAAAGAAGGCCCAAGCCATCCAGAAGTTGAACATTGCCTCTCACGTGTTGTCTCGCAAAGGTTATGAGTTGTTAGAAAAGAGATTGATAGAGGAAAAACAAAAGAAACGATTGGAGGAATCAGCCGAAGGTGACAGCATAGAGACCATCCTTCATCCTCCGTCCCTCGTTGGACGACATGTGAAGTGGAAGCTGGCTCGCACAAAAAAAAACTGGACAAATGACATCTGAGGCAGCGCGTGAGATTGCAGGGAGGATTGTAAGTCAAAGAATGGTTCAAGTGTTCATTAATAAATTTTTGCCAAAAATGACAAAAATAATGTTCTACTTATTTTGATTGCAAGATTCCCTGGACGAGCAATCCACACAGGGTAGTTTTGTTGCCAGTGGAAGTCAGGATGTCCTGACTGCTACCATTGGATGACCAGAGCACCCGGGCCGCGTCCGTGCTACTGGAGCCGATGTGACCATCACACACTTCTTCGGACCGGCTCCATCAACCTCTCGTAAGAAGAAGTCAATGGTGCCTGAAGACTTGGATCGACTGAAAGACAACATCAGGGACGAGCTGGAGCAGTCAATCACTGATAGACTTATGCAGTCGATCACTGAAAGAGTTACGCAGCAAATAATGATGTCCTTCAGCCACCTCCAGTCCCAAATGCAGTCTCAGGGTGCCATGCAGCCTCCAAAGGTTCAGTCATGTCCTCTTGGTGCCCGTGTCAACACCAAGGGAAGCTGTGTCGATCCCTAGGGGAATGACCCAGACACGAGTGCGTCTGACAGGCGTGGGTTATATGTCGATGACAATCCTCCCTGCCTGGTTGCTTCTGGAAGAGTTTATGAGGGGTCGAAGACCGTGCACAATGTCCCTCTTGCCACTGATCAGGTCAAGGTGAGTGTTGAGGAAGTTTGAGATCCTGATGCTGGCGTCCCTGTACCCACTGACGAGGTTCAGTTAGTGGGGCAGGCCCTTAACATATTCCTTGCTTGGCCGACACATCTTGTACAGCCTATTTTGCATAAGGTATTTCATTTTTTCCTTCTTTCTTCTCATTTACGAATGATTTGTCTCATATAAAGTTAAGACGATCGTTCACTTATGTTTGTTAACTGTGTAGGATAAATAGGAATCTAAAAGACCGACAAAACTTGCAAATAAGCCAAAACATATTGCCGATCCCTTGTATAAGATCGCATTGAACATCCCCCATCTTTTCCTCAGACCCATGCAGGTGCCATGGGACCCAGAGATGTTCGGGGTGCATAATGACAACTTCCCCTTGTACATCAAGCATAAGGATATTTCTGAGATCATCCATGGTGGTCAATGTCTGAACATCTCTGTTATACAATTGTGGATTCTGTAAGTCACTTTCAATTGGCTATCGTTATATAACTCATTGTTTTATATTCATGCATAATTGACTTTATTTATAAAATAATAGGCATATGAATGAATTATGTCTGCAATCGGATCATGCCGATGTGTATGGATTCATTGAGCCACAGTCCATACAGAGATATGGGCAATCTTAATTTGAATCCGATGACTATATCAAGAAATGGATGCAGAGTTCACAGAAAGATGTCTACCTTGCAGCGTACTTGAATGGGTAAGTAAAAATGTACAAAAAAATTTAATTAATGAATGGAGTATAATAACTTCTTTTTCTCCAATGTAGTGCACATTGGAAATTGGTTGTTATATGTCCTAAGGCCAATGTTGTCGTGTGGTTATGTTCGTTGCACTACCTGAAAGGAATTATTAACAGGTAGGTTGTAATTTGTAAGACATTTATGTTATTATTTTTAACACATGAATATGTTAATTGTACAACATGCATTCATGTTTCTCTTAAGCAGTGCTTTGAAGGGAGTCCATGACACTCAAGGAAATAAATCAAAGGCTACTACTAAATGGATTGCGCTTAAAGTAAGTCTTTTAATAAATCATGGTTTATATGTATTCAACGTCATTTTTATTTCTATTTACACTAATTTCGATTTAACTTTGACCATGTTATTGAATTTAGTGTAATAAGCAAAAAGGAAGCACTGAGTGTGGCTATTATGTCATGCATTGGATGTCGACAATAGTCCAAGGAGGCTTCAGGGATAACTGGGACATGGTAATTGTCTAATTCAAAACTAATTTTATTTTTTTGACTTGTTTTTTCTTTTACACTTATTAAATTATATTTTATTATGTCATGCAGTATTTCAATGATGAAAGACCACTGGAAGCCGAGAGATTGAAGGCTATTAGGGTTGAATGGGCTACATTTTATCTTAAAGTTAGAGATGATATATTAGGTTAGGTGGTTAAGGGAATTTTAAACAATTGTATAAACATTAGGTTAGGAAATCATTTTTATTTACATTTGACACTATTGAATTTTATTTGTTATTGAAATTTTATTTTATTGTATTTTATTCTGAAATTGGCTGGATGGTATTTCATTTACAGGTTGAAGAACTGGTAAAATAAAAAAAACAGACAAAATATAAAAAAATTAAAATAACATCGATTTTCTTATGAAAACCGATGTTAACTTACACTACAACATCGGTTCTCAATGAAAACCGATGTTGCTGTCATGTAACAACATCGATTTTCATTGAAACCGATGTTGCTGTCATGCAACCACATTGGTTTTCTTTGGAAAACTAATGTTGTTACATACATAGGGACATCGGTTTTCTAAAGAAAACTGATGTGGTTACATGACAACAACATCGGTTTTAATTGAAAATCAATGTTGTAGTGTAAGTTAACATCGGTTTTCTTATGAAAACCGATGTTGAAGTTCCAGCTTTTACATTTTTTTACGTTTTATTTATTAGATAGTGACATCAGCTTTTACTAAAAATCGATGTTGTATACTTCTTGTTAACATCAGTTTTTAAAACTGATGTTAACTTCCACACTTTCAACATCGACTGATTCAACATCGGTTCAAAATCGATGTGGAATGTCAAAAAGAACCGATGTGGAATGTTGTTTTTTCTAGTAGTGGTATTATCTAAGATGAAGTTAGACAAATCCAATAGAAAAAAGAGATAAGAAACTTTAAGAAAAAATGACGTTGTGCATACCACCACTAAACAAATAATAGACAAGCAATGAGGGTCACAAGGCTCCATGACATTATTCATGAAAGCTTTATAAATGGCAAACAAACTTATATATGCATGGCAACATCTTCACCTTGCAATTCCTTCACACTACTGCGACTGCATATCACCGAAACCATTATCCAAGCCAAGATGGTTTTTCCAGCTTTTAAAAGGCAAAAAAATTAAAATATTACAGTTTTAGTACAAAATTACCAATATGCATGTATTGCATGTATTGCAGTTTTAGTACAAAATTACCAATATGCATGTAGTACAAAATTATTGGGGCGCGACAGACTACAATACATGCATAAATACTTTTGAAACTGCAATATATTGGTAATTTTGTATTACAACTGCAATATTTTAATTTTTTGCCAGCTTTCAAATTCTCAGTTTCCCCTTCGCCAAAAGAAAAAAAAAAAATCAGTGCACAACAATATATAGTTAACATTTAGATAGAAAAAGAGAGAAAAGAAAAGAAGTGTCAGTAATTTTTATTTTTTTTTATCCTGAGTCAGATTATATTTTTCATTTTTAATATTACTTCTATTTATTTTTAAAAATTAAGATGAGTTGAGTACTAAAAATTTAGATTTGGTTTGTGCAGTTGATTTTGGAGAAGTGGGCGACTACAGTTAATTTTAAAATGGTTCATATAAGTTAAAATATTAAAAACATAAAATGCTACATTTTTTCTTGCCAAATGAAACAAACTCAAATTGAATGGCTTCATCTCAACTTATTTAGCTCTAGCCTAACGCAAGACTTCTTTATTTTTCAACTTTCTTTGTTCAATCTTTATACACTTATGTAGTCTTTATATCTATTGTATTTGTTATTTATATTTCAGCTGAGATTCTATTTTGTTTTATTTCCAATATGTTGAAAGTGTATGAACTTATTCATTATTGGATGTTTCAGGTGTGAAGAAATTTTTGGATCAGGATTTTTCAGGTGCTGATTGTCAGAATTCAAAAGAGAAGTAAGTACTAATTTATTTTATTTTATTTTTTTGAATAGAACCATTATTATTATTATTATTATTATTATTATTATTATTATTATTTGTATAAGAGAAATGGAAAGAAATGGTATAAACTTGTGAATTTCAAAAAAATCATTTTGTTACTTTCAATTTAGAACTACTCAGAAGATTTGGGCAGAAATACCAACATATGAACACAAAAGAGCACAAAAAGAAAGAAAAAGCAGAGGCTCACCTTTACACTATTATAAAGGTTCCTAGTTGGCTAGTTCCTAACTTGCTATCCTAGAATTGAGTACTGTTTGTGTCCTCACATAGAGATGCTGTGGGTTGCTTAATAAGAATTGAGAAGCACAAGATCAACACTCTGGAAGCTTTAGCCTGTTGAAGGTCTTGAAGACCCTTTTTTATGTTTTCTAGCCATTATTATGAAAGCCTTCTATATTACTGGATAATCATCTCTTATTATGGGCCTATGAATTCACTTGACATATGCCCCTTGAATTATTATGACATTCATATATATATGATCAATTGAGGATTATTCCACTATATTTACCTGCATAAAATTGTTTGTCAAAATAGCCCGTTAAATGATTTTTTTAACCCAATGTTGTTTGTTGAATCTATAATAAATAAAAAGTTAGTACATTTTAGTTTATTGATTTTAATTTAATATATACCAAAAATAAGAAGAAAAAAAACCGCAATGCTTATCTACTACGGTTTTAAGATGCCCATCGTAGTAGATATGTTAATCAAAGTCGGTCCCAACAAAAAACCGTAGTAGAAATGCCTTAATCAAAGTCGGTTATAGCAACAAAACCGTAGTAGAAATGCTTAATCAAAGTCGGTTCCTAACACAACCGTAGTTGAAATGCGTTTAATCAAAGTCGATCTCCTGACCGTAGTTAAAATGCTTCTATATCAACGACGGCTATATCTACGACAGTCATATGACCGTAGTTGAAATGTGCCCAGAACCGTAGTAGATTTAGCCGCTTGTAGTAGTGTATTAAAGATATTGTACCATTCATCTTTGAGCATTAATTTATGTTTTTAAAAATAACTTGTTTTAAATACTTCGATTATTATATATTATAGATTGTAATTAGATGATAGAATAATTTTTATGTCTTTAGAGTATAATCATTTTTTCCCTTATAAAAATTTGTCCCCCGAGCATTTGAAAAAACAGAAAAAGAAAAGAAAACATCACTAAGTTATTTCTATATTTTTCCGTAAAAAAAAAGCTATTTATGTATTTTGGTTTTAAAATACTTTTTTTTAAACAATTTTCTAAAATTAATAGATTTTGAAGGAGAAATTAATTAATTGGACAGTGTGAAATTGTTTTAGAAGATAATTTTTGAAGAAAAAAGGAAACAAAATGCTCTTGATATTTAATGTTTGCCGTTTTGTTTTCTGTATGCTTTTAAAAAATGCTAATAATAATAATAATAATAATAATAATAATAATAATAATAATTATGATAATGTGTATTATGACTTGTCTTTTCTTTGCACTTAAATGAATGGAGAAAAAAAGTTGGATGCAATAAATATGATAGTGACTATACTAATAACATAATTCAAAATAAGATAATTATCTCAATTATATTATTGTAGGTAGTAATTCTGTTGCAAAATTAATTCCTAAGTTCTTATGCTGAAAATTATAATTTAATAGAACTCCAAAAATATTATATTGGACCATCAAGAAATCTTAAATAAATAAAGTGTATATATTTTCATTGGAGTAGTGATTTACCCTTTTATGCTTGTAGTATTTTAGTATTTCTTTATGAGCTTTAGTCTTCCTCAATCAAATCACTCCTTAGAGGTTATTCTCTCTAGATGAGAAAGAAAGAAAACTTGATTTGACATGTTGGGGATTATAATCTTATATATAGTGTTTGTTGGTTGGCCAGTAAGCTCTCATTAAATCTAATTTAAGCAACTGACCTCATGGGTTAAACAACATTCTCTGCTTCGGTAAAATCCACGTACAACTCTAAAAACACTTTCATTGACTAGTTGAAAAATTCTTCTATTACCATTTCTATGTCTTCATTATCCAGTATTTGAAATCCTATGTATTGTTTATGTTGTCATAATCTTGCCATTAGCAAAGTGATATATTAGTTGTCTTTCAGACCTAATTTATATATAGTTTCAAAACAGCTCCAAATTTATAATTTTTTATTTAAAAACATTATTTTAATTTTTTTTTCCCATCCCTACTGCCACCAACCTTTAAGGGCACCTCGTGATTCTTAAAAAAATATTTTTTCACGTGTGGCGGAAATATCTGAGGAAAAGGCTTCCCGTGGTAGTATGACCTTTTGATGGTAGTAACAAGTATGATTTTATTTTTCTTTTGGTATGTACAAAACTGTGATCCGAAAAATGCGGTGACTCTAGAATAAGACTTTAGAGTTGTAGGAAATCACATGCAAATGTGAAATGGCGCACAATTTCAGTTGATTGATGTACAATTATGTTTTGGTCTTAATGGACGTGTACTGCAACTATGGTTTGTTATTACTTGTTTCCTTTAGCTTTTGTTTATTTTTTCTGTTTAATTACTTGAACAACTTTTAAAATTCATTTGTATTTGTGTGTTTCGTTCCTTTAATCTTAAATAATATATATATATATATATATATATATATATATATATATATATATATATATATATATATATATTCTTAATACTTCTTCCACAACTAAACTTCATTCACTTGGTTTATTTGGTTATTAAAGATATAGGTTTGGGAAAATTTTATAGCTTTATAACTTTTTGGCTTATATACAATTTTGGTTATTCTATTTTGTTCAATCCACAACATTGGTTCCTCTATTTTAAAATAAGATTAAATATATTTTTAGTTCTTTCAATTTATGATTTTATTTTTATTTTTCATCTTTCCAAAAATATATTATTAATCTTATAAATTATATTTGTTTTATTTTTTATTCTTAAAACAATTTAGATAATACATTGAACAGTGAAAAAGATGTTATATAAACTACTTTAAAGACTTAAAACAAAATAAACATGATTTGTAAGAAGTAAAACTTTTTTTTTTACAAAGACAAAAAGAAAAAACTTGAAATTACAAAAAGTGTATTTAAATCTATAAATAAAGATATATGATCTTATATTTTTTTAAATATGTAATTTTGATCTAACTCTCAATTTTGTTTATGTTTTATTTTTTTATTTTGATTCAATTGAATACTAAATTAAATATATTCAATTAAGACAAAATGATTTAATTAATTAGAAATAAAAAATGGAAAATTAAACTAAAATCATATCATCTATTTTAAAATAACGGACCATAATTGTGAATTTGGCCAAATAAGAGATGAAAATTGTATTATTTTTTTTTATTTTTTCTTTTGGTATGTATAAGCTGTAATCCAAAAACTGTGTGGTGATTTCAGACCAATACTTTAGAGTTGTTGTATTGACGGTTGACTGACTATAATAACCAAGGTTAAATAAATAAAAGGAAAACAAAGAAAAATTTAAATTTGCTAAATTTCTGTCGCAAAAGCTTTAGTGACGGAATTAGTGACAGAATTAGTGACAGAATTAGCGACGGATTTGGTGACGACTAAATGTCACGCCGGTAGCGTGGGAGCCACACTAGTAGCGTGGGAAGTGCTCCAGAAAGCCATTTTCCACTGGAATGTCCTACCGGTAGCGTGGGAGCTCGCGCTGGGGGGCCTATAAAAGGCCATTTTCGCGTTTTTGGACTGCAGAACCGCTTCTTCCTCCTTGCATTTTCTGCCATTAATGAAGTGAAAAGCTTCATATCTCCTCCATACTTCATCTAAACACTTCCTACCCAACTAAAAACTTGATTAGAACTCCTCCATAAGCTAGATTCCAGCTTCAATTTCTTGAGAAAACCATCAATCGGAGAGATCTCGTTCTTTTGGGAACTTGGGAAAACTGAGTTTGGAAGGGAAAGAAGGCGATTCAAGGACGCCAAAGCTTGGAGAAGTGATCCTCTAGCCTTCCTCGATAGTTTTGAGGTAAGAAACTCAAGTTTTACCGATTGATTTGGGAATTTGTTCTTGGAATGAATAGTAACCCATTTGTGATAGGGCTGGAATTAGGGTTATGTTCTTTAGAAAAGTATGCTCAGGGGGGTTGTTCTAATGAATAATAAGCTTTGAAACATGACTTTTGATGAAGTTTGTTTTTGCTCTGAGATATTTATGAGTAGGAAGAATGTTGGCTAAATGAAAGGTATTATGATATGTATGAGCCTACGTGCTTTTACAAAAGATGTTCAGAAGGCTAAATAAACGGTGAAGAAGTGTTGAAGTAACCATTTTAGCCAACTTGATAAATGTTGATATTTGGCCTGGATAAAGGCAATTGAACTGATAGAATTGACTTGTGCAGAGTCTTTGGGAGACTCTAGTACCTTGGTTAGGCCGAGATAGATCCTGTAGAGGGTCTATGAAGCGGCTTTGAGGTGATGAGGTATGATAACCTTAAGATAGAGAACAGAGGGTTGAAATGGAAAGGAATCGCGTTTCTTTTCATTCTAACGGTCGAGAACCGTTGTATAGTATTTAAATGCCTTGTAAGGTTAGCCTGATTACTGATATATGCTCATTGCCTTGATATAGGGCGTGACACCGAGGGTGTTGGTGGCGTGGACCACGGCCCAGGGATTGGACAGCAGAGCACTGCATTGCCAGGTAAGCTCCTTGTTCTTAGGAGTGGTTCCCTTCCTTTGTGTTCCACCATACTCCTAGGAAGTATTGGTTATTGAATAACATGTTGCATGAATATTGGAATTGAATGTTACTGATTGTGATTGAGGCATGTATAGGATGCATATATGTGTAGACATCTGAGTAAATGATATATTGTGGGCGATTGAGATGATGTTGAATGAGATATACACTAGGATAGTGTACTGTGTTAGTGAGAACCTCTATGAGGTATATGCGGTGATAATATCTTGTGTTTGTAGAGAATTCTCTGGCCAGTAGAATGGATTAGATATGGACTTCCCTTAGAGCCAAAGTTATATGGAACAACTCTAAGTGATCAATAAGTAATGAGTGATAAAACCTAAGAGTATGCGCCTGATTGCAGATGAGCATCTCTTAGAAGTGCCATATATGTCCGAGGGTGTTCTGAGATAAAGTACCTGATTGCAGATGAGCTTTTCTCAGAAAGTATAACATAGATATATGTCCGAGGGTGTTCTGAGATAAAGTACCTGATTGCAGATGAGCTTTTCTCA
>QARZ01000490.1:87447-98016 GCA_013407115.1 Glycine latifolia
TAGGGTCGCAAGAAAAAATGCAAAGGCGGGGGTTAGAATGAAGCCCAGGCACTCGAGAAAGATAAAGAAGAAAAAAATAAAAAAGCAAAATAATGACAGAGGTGAATTTCTAGAACCCGAGTTTGATTGTAATGTCATCTGTGGAGCTTTGGGAGGAGGAGGAGACACCGCCAGCCAAATAAGGAAGTATCTGAAGGAGGTTCTTTCAGTGAGAGAACAACCTAAATTCAAAGAAAAAACTAACAAGGCAAAGCCCCATCTACTCTACTTCATGAATGAGATATGAGAGACGTGGTGCTGTGTCATGAAGATGGCTTGGTAATTACCGGAACCCTGTTTAATTGCCAGGTTAAAAGGATATTTGTAGATAATGGCAGCTGCATGGATATAATTCTGTGGAGTGCATTTCAGAAAATGAATCTTGATGGAGTTGACTTGAAGCCATGTAAAACAATGTTAATAGCGTTCAATGGGGAAAACACTACCCCCAAAGGTTACATTGACCTCAAGATGACGCTAGGCACCAAGGAGGCATTTAAGTCAGAACGAGTCAAGTTTATTGTGGCCTATGATAACCTTGTGATAATCTGGGCCCGTATGAACGGTTTTTCGGATAAGAAGGGGGTGTGTTTTGGAACTTGGATAAGAAGGGGTGTGGATAGCACTTTTCTTCAAATCCGGAATCGAGGTATGTGTTAGTGTTATAGAAGGACCGGGTGTTTGCCACGTAAGTGGTGTATATACATAGAACTTGGGAAAAAGCGTTGATGTATAGAAAGGAACTCGGACAAGGAAGGAAAGAGTGTCCGGGTAGAGAACTCGGCTGAGCTCATATATTCCTTTTCCTTGAGAGACTGGATTGAGTTATCAATAGAGCTCGTGTCTTCCTTTTCTTTTGAGGTCTGAGATTGTGATCTCGGATGATCTCGGATGTATTACCGAGTTGGGATCACGGTTGATCTCGGATGTATTACCGAGTTGGGATCACGGTTGATCTCAGATGTGTTACCGAGTTGTGATCTCGGTGGAACTCGGAGGAGCTTGTGTTTTGTTGACTTGTAAGAGCTACCGGGTAAAAAGACCGAAAGAGCTCGTAACCCCTTTTGATAGAGTTACAGGGTTAGGGACCGAAAGAGGTTAAGCGAAACCTTAGACGTACTGTAGTACCAAGGATGGGTCCTTATGTAATCAATTACATATCATTGGTAATCAATTAATTCGAGCAGCACTTGCTTGATATTATCTATATATATATATATATATATATATATATGCCTCTTACAAAAGTTACACGTGTTGACTTCCTGCCAGTTGTTTTGATGCTGGAAGATTTTCACATTACATTATGACGCGTGTCAACTTTTAGGCTATTTAAGGTATGTACAAGTGAGATATTTTAATCGTAACCTAATTTGCACCATCTTTGCTAAAACACTTTCTCTCTCTCTTATTCCATTTTCCTTCATTGTTAAAGTGAGAAAAGCTTCCTAGATAACCATTCCTTAACCTAAACACCTCCATATCCAACGTAAAGATTGAAGAGAATCACCATACGAATTAGTTACCATCCTTTGTTAGTAGTGAAAACCATTAAGAGAGGAGATCATTTTGTTGGATATAGGGGGAGCATCTTAAAGCTTGAAGCTTAGGACTTGAAGAATGGTTTTGAGCTTTTTCACATGCCTTGGAATGCCTTGGAAGATTGTAAATCAAATGAAGTGTTAAAGAGGCCAATCTGTTGATCCTTGCATTGCATGCATTTAATCATTCATGTGCCTAAGTGTTTTAACAAAGAATCATAGCATGTTTTAATAAATAAACCAAAGAAGCAATGTTTTTGGAAAAATGCAAGTTGCACTGGTTTAATCGATTACATAGCGCATTAATCGATTATTTGCTTCGTTTTCAAATCTGGAAAAGCTTTGATGAACACTTTAATCGATTACCATTTATTGTAATCGATTATTTAGTGTTAAAGGAAAAATATGCTTCACTGCTTTAATCGATTACCGTGTATTGCAATCGATTACATAAGACTTTTGAAAAAGCATGTTCTACTGCAATAATCGATTACCAGGAATTGTAATCGATTACACAATGTATTTGGAAAATCATGTTGCACTGCTTTAATGGATTACTGTTACTCGTAATCGATTACACAAGCCTATTATGAAACGTTGTGTTACTGGTTTAATTGATTATGCCTCGTATTAATCGATTATTTTGCTCGTTGCCCAAACCCAGAAACTTATGAACACTTTAATTGATTAAAATAGTGATTTAATCGATTACCTATGCATTTTAATCGATTGTTTGGCGTGTTTAATCGATTAATGTTAGTTACAAAATTTTATTATAAATAGGAGTGAGGCTTGCTCTGTTTTATAACTTGAACCATTCAAATTTCTGAATAACTTACAAGCCTTCACCAAGATTCAAAGAGTTTTTTTTTTAGCATATAAACCTCTTGTCCCACTTCTTAAATCTCATGAGTTCTTGATTGATTTCTTGGGCAAGAAACTTTCAAAGAAGAATAGAAGAGCATGTTCTGAGTTTCACTTGATCATTTAACTCTGTTGGTAACTCATTTGCATTCATACATACTAGATCATCAGGTTGTTTCTCTCCATTCTCTTTGGGTGTAATTCTGTTTTGAATTGTTTTGTAATTGGGTGCTATTGTAATTTGTTCTTGAGGCTTGCACTAGAGTAGTGTTCTCTAGGGAAGAACATAGTAGTGTTCTCTGATTCTTGTTAAGGTATCTAATAGGGTTTTAGATTTCCTTTCTCTATCTAGGGTTGATAAAGAGTAAATGTAATCAAGCTTGTAAGAACTGAAATTTTCAATAGTGGAATTCTAATCTAGTGTTGATTAGAAACTGGATGTAGCTTCTCTTGAGAAGTGAACCAGTATAAATTCTTGTGTTGATTCTTTGCTCTCTAATCTCTTTTGGTTATCTTGTTCATAGGTTCTTTGAATTCCTATCATTACTTAACAAGTTCTGTTTTGAGACATTGTTTCCTTGAGTTGAGTGAATTGATTGAATTAAAGGTTTCTTAGTTTTAAAGTGATTAAGATGCTAACTTTGATTTAGAAAAGAAAATTTTAAAAGACCAAGCTTTAGCTAAGTCACCCCCCCCTCTTGGTTAATTGTGGGTATTC
Organism: Glycine latifolia; assembly: GCA_013407115.1. Classification (NCBI taxonomy): domain Eukaryota; kingdom Viridiplantae; phylum Streptophyta; class Magnoliopsida; order Fabales; family Fabaceae; genus Glycine; species Glycine latifolia. Next base: position 90,610 of record QARZ01000490.1, read on the forward strand.
CTATTGTTTTTCACATTTCTCTAAAGAAAGTTAAAGTTTCAACCTTTAAGAGTTAGAAGGCACGTTAAGGACATCCAAGCTTGGAGAAGTTGTCCTTTAGCCTTCCTTGCGATTTTTAAGGTAAGATACATAAGTTTTACCATTTTCTTTAAGTTTGGGTTTTGAGAGGAAAAAATGACCCATATGAGTTAGGGTTGGTTTTGGGTGATGTTTCTTTGGAAAAGTATGCTTAGGAGGTTGTTGTGATGAAGGTTCAACCTTGAAAGCTAACTTTTCTCGATTTTGGGTATTTTAATGCTCAGAGAGATATTTGTGGGGTTTACAAGTCAATGGTTGGTTGGTTTTGCTGGAGAGCTGGAAAAGAACTGGGTTCTTTTCATGAACTGGTTGAGAACCGTTCTTAATATCTTTGTTTCCTGATGTAGGGCGTGATAAAGGAGATATTGGTGGTTTTGAGCATAAGGCTGAGAGGGCTGGTGCAGTGATCAGAGAAGGTAAGCTATCTGTTCTAGGAAGATTGTATCCCTTGATTGTGTTCCACCATACTCCTGGGGAGTTGTGGTTATTGTATGATGCAGTGCGTGCATTTAAATTATGTGTTAATGCTTTTTGATTGAAACATACATGTAAATGATTTGCATTATGATGTTTGTATTGTGATTGAGGAAGTCCTCTGGCCAGGGAAGCGGACCATATATGAGGGTGTAAGACTCATCCGAGATGAGCTTCTCAATAATTCATATACGTCCGAGTGCATGAGATGTGCACGGGTGCATGAGATGTGCACGGGTGCATGAGATGTGCACGGTTGATATACATTTGTGCATGAGATGTGCACTGGTGAACTTGTATATCAGGATATACATTTGTTCATAAGATGTGCACTGGTGAACTTGTATATCTGTGCTGGAATGGCACATTTGTGTGATTATGTACATGTGATATGTATGAAAGCCGGGATGGCAATGATTTTATTTTATGAAAAGGCCGAGATGACTATGTTATTTGTAATGCCAATATAAATGTTATGTACTGTGGAAGTGAACCAGGGGGAGGTGAGACTATTCCAAGAACCCTGAGATTACTGAGATTGTATCTCACCCCGGTTGGGGATTTTATTTTATTGTAGGTGATAGCCAAAGAGCGGAGGACGAGGTTCGGGGTAAGAGATCCGAGTAGAGGATTGTTCGGTGGATCTCAATTCATAGGCCGTGTAGGCCGAGGCCGAGATGGCTAATAATTGAGGATCCCGGACAAGAGGTTGAGATCGGATTCATGGATGCGGTCTTTTGTGAGTCTGTTGACTCAATTTTGTTGTATTTTTGTAACCCGGTATAGGTATATGGTATATGATATACCTTTTGGAATAGAACCCGGGTGTCAGGATGTATAAAAATTCCATACATAATGTTTTAGTGATTTTGTATGACGTAATATGACGTCTTGTTATTTTATGCTTCTGTATTTACTTAATTAACGTTAAGTATTGTTGCGCTTAAAACCATATATAATGTTAATGAATCGGATGCATACGGGGTCGTTACATGGCCGACTTTCCCTCACCGTATAATGTTAAATTAGGGAGGCCAACTATCCATAATTGGGATATGTTGGTCTCTACTAAGCACCAAAAGATAAAAATGGTGGGGAGCAAAGACAAAGTGGTTACAATCTACGAGGACCAGAAAGAGTCCCGACAATGTTACTACAACGCAGTCAAGGATAGTGAGGGTGGTCCATCCTCGCCACCCCGGATCCATCAAGGAGACCAGAACGGAAGGAAAGTAGAGGAATGTAAGGCTGAAAAACTAGTTAACATGGTGGAACTTGACATGAGAAAAGATGCTAAGGAGCTGAGACCAAAGCCGGTAGGAGAATTAGAAGACTTAAGAATAGGGAATCAGCCCTGGCAAATCACTAAGGTTGGTAAGGCGGTCAACCCGGTCATAAAAGCCAAATTGGTGGAGTGCCTGCAAAGAAATAAAGATGTTTTTGCATGGAAGGCTTTGGAGATACTGGGGATAGACCCAAATTTTTGTTGCCACAAGTTGTCAATATACCCCGGGTCAAAGCCCGTGGCGCATAAAAAAGAGGAAACTCGGTCCAGAAAGTAAACAAGCACTGGAGGAACATGTTAAAAGCTGTTGGACGTCAGGTTCATACGAGAAATCCAATATACTACTGGTTGTCTAACATTGTGATGGTCAAGAAGCCAAGCGGCAAATGGAGGGTATGCACAGATTACACTGATTTGAATAGAGTATGCCTTAAATACGCCTACCCAATGTCCAACATTGATTAGCTAGTGGATAACTCATCCGGTTTCCAGTTACTGCCCTTTATGGATGCTTATTTCGGGTATAATCGAATAGTTATGTACCTAGAAGACCAAGATAAAATGCCTTTATAGGCAAAAAATAGAATTACTGCTATAATGTTATGCCTTTTAGGTTGAAAAACTTAGGGGCTACATATCAAAGAATGATGAATAGAGTATTGAAGCATTAGCTCAGCTGAAATATTGAAGTGTTCATTGATGACATGATTGTTAAGACAGCTAACCGTGCTGATCACATACAGGACCTAGAAGAAATGTTCAGCAAGTTAAGGGAATACAAGATTCGGTTAAACCCAGTCAAGTGTGCATTTAGTGTTCTGACCGGAAAAGTTTTGGGGTTCATGTTGACCCACAGAGGAATAGAAGCCAATCTGGACAAGTGTAAAGCCGTGTTGGACATGAAGCCTCTGACAGGAAGGCTAGCGCCTTTAACCCGATTTCTCCCAAAATCGGCAGAGAAGGCACTTCTTTTCTTCAAGCTGCTCAAAAAGGAGGCTACAGGAGGCTAGAACCTGGAATGCGAAGCTGCGTTCAAGGAAATAAAAAAAATGCTTATCTTTTCCACCTGTACTGTCAAAGCCGAAACCAGGAGAAGTTTTGATATTATACTTGTCCGTGGGAGATGAAGCGGTCAGTGCAGTATTGGTGAGGGAGACGAAGAACACCAAGTGCCAGTTTACTTTGTAAGTAGGACCCTTCAGGGTTTCGAGTTAAGGTACCAAAGGCTAGAAAAAGTAGCTTTTACGTTGTTGGTGACAGCAAGGAGGCTTCGCCTTTACTTCCAGGGCCACACAATCATTGTCAGAACCCATCAACCAATTCGGCAAGTAATCCATAAACCGGATTTGGCTGGAAGAATGATCAATTGGGCAATAGAATTATCTGATTTTGATGTGAAGTACGAAGCCTGACACGCTATAAAATCTCAAGCGCTGGCCGACTTTGTGATGGAGTGTTCCGAACTCGGCAAGTGTACCGTTCGTTTCAAGTAATAAAGTAAGTAAGTAAAGTATCGTCTCCACAGGGATTGAATGCAATCTTTCTTAACTTAACGTCTTAGAAATTGGAAGACAAAAAAAATGAGTTTGAGAGATTTTGTTGAGTTGTGTTTAAGCAATGTCATTTAAATGACAGAAATTTAACAAAGATGTGAGTAAACGTAAGTTGGATTTTACTGCAGTAGTGAGAAGTGATTGTAGTTAAGCGCAATCCCCTATGATTCTTTCCTTCTATGCGTCGATTGATTATTAATTTGAACTACTTCTAATTACTCAGTTGATGTGTTTTCTTACAAGTAGCTAAACCCTAATCCCTTAGTAGTTTAACCCTTTAGTGAAATTAAGAACCCTAATCCCTTAGTGATTCCTTCTTAAACCAAGCATTAAACACACACATTCTACTTGCTGCAACCACACATCCCTATCCCTAGGCAATGTATAAATTGTTATTTTACTCAATTCAGAAACTAGAATCCCAATATCCCTATTGTGAACCCTAACCCTAAACCTCTTACGAGAATGGCCAGTTCAATTAAGAATTATGCAGTGAATAGCAGAATAAAACAAAGCAATTATGATACTCTTATTAAAACCAATCAAAACATAGAGGACTTCTCATAGGTTCATGGCTCAACCACAATACAAGAATTAGCCAAGCATACTCAGAGTTGATATTACTTCCATGACTAACATACCAGAGGAAAAGAAAAGATTACACAGAGTATGGTTCTGCAATTCCAATCAGCTTCCAATCTTCTCCCAAGAGTCTCCAATGGCTTCCTCTTGAGCAAATCTGTCCAAAACCCAGTAAAAAGCTGTTTCTAAGTGACCCAGAGGCTTCCTTTTATGCCCCAAAATGTCCTAAGTCTAATTCCAGTAATAAGGAACTATTTCCCCCCCCACTGAATCAATTTAAATCTTTTAATTCACGAAACAGCGAATTTGTGGTGCGACTAGCGTGGCATCCCACGCTAATCGCGTGGGAGGTTTGAATTGAAAAGGCTGTTCTGTAGCTTCTCACGCTGATTGCGTGGATGTCCACGCTGATTGCGTGACTTGTTCAAACTGAATGCTTGAGTTTGATAGAATGGCGCCACTTGTGTGGATTGTCGCGCTAACCGCGTGGCTTGTTCGAGCTGAGAGTCTATGTGTTCAGCATCTGACGCTAATCGTGGTAGTTGGCACGACTCACATGGGCTCTTCGAACTGAATTTGTTGATCTTGGCACTTCCACGCGAATTGCGTGAGAGTCCACGCTGATCGCGTGGTTCATTCAAGAGCACTGGCTTACTCTTTTTGCTTCTTTTCCTCTCTTGTTGGTTCCTAAATGATAAAATAACTAAGAAATTAAATTAATATGCAATTAAATAATAATTCACTAATTCCTAATCTAATTTACTAAATCTTAAACAATTTATTAATTAATTACGCCTAAAAATTACTATATGCTGGAAGCATATCAAATAATTCCCAAATTTATATATTGCTGTCCTCAGCAATAAACAGAGTTTCTATTTGGAAAGCAAGTTTCAACAATCAGGCATAATTTCACAATTAACATTCTTAGAATCACAATGCTAATTATAATCAATTTCAAGTCAAGGTTTCAATAATACTTTCAATTCCATCAACTGCAAGAGTTTCACTTGAGTATTCCTTACCAAGATGTGTGTATTTCACTCATCACTCAAGTGTATAAGGTTTATTATACTCACTCAATCCATCACAGTGATAGCACTACCATAAGCTTGATCATATTCTCGAGTTCCTGAAATTAAGAAACATGAATGCATGCACACTGATCAAAATGTCTTTATAAGGTTATAACTTGGCCTGGCTTAAGGGTAGGGATATTTTGGATAGTGACTAAAATTGAGATTGGATTTTTGTTAGAATTAGCCAATTCTACTTAGCAGTATACTATTCTTTACTCTTTGATTTTTCCTCTGTAGAACACCTATGATAGAGGAAGTAATGCAGTGAAGAAATATATTTAGATCCACCAGCTGGTATTTCAGACTTGTTACTTCCCAACTGGATTTTTCACTACATTTGGTTTTTGCCAGATCTGTTCTGTTGGCATTTTTACTTTTATACCAGAATTGTCTTCTTGGGTAACTTTGTCTTTCCTCTTATCTTTCCTTTCTTTCCCTGTTTCTCCCTTATTCCATGGTCTTGATTCTAATTCTTTCTTTTCCAATCTCAAGTAGGGTGGTCAAGGATTATGTTTCAAAATTCAGGTGTATGAATAAAAAGGTTTAGGCTCAAAAGGGGTGACAATGGAAAATTAAAGGTGAGTCAATTTGGCCCTGGCTTAAAAGAAGAAACTACCTTAATCATATCAGAATATACATGCATCCAGAGAAATAAATCAAGTTCTGGAGTACTTACCAATGTGAGGCCTCTCTGAAAAATTTTGTACTGTATGGCTCAATCCTCACGGGTTATGGACTCAAGTTAGCCTCTGTCAACTTCATATCAAGTGTCATTTCAACTTTAACATGAATATCAATATACAAATAACCGTAATTCAATCATACTTCATGCAAGTCATGCCATATTTTATCTCACGCAAGCTTCCTAACAGAAAATTCTAATTCATTACTGACTTCACAATTTTTTGTCTGAGATATATAAAATAAGCTTCTAACACGTTATTCAAAATTTTAAATCCATATAATTTTAGCAGAATATATAAATTTCTGTTAGACATCTTTATTACTTGAATGTGATTCGTCAAATAAATACCGCGTATGCACCATTCCCAGATTTAGAAAATTGCTGTCCCCAGCAACAACTAACAAGGATCGTGGGCTCACTCACGTAATTATTATTTGAAGAATCACAACTAAAACGAATTATTGAGTCAAACAGAAGATATTCACATCAAATTATTCTTGCATCAAAATCAAAAATGTATATAAATGGATAAATGTATACTGTAGTAATGTAAATGGAAAATGAAACAAAATAGAAAATAACAGTGAAATAAAAAAAATGGTCCTGTAATCACTCCTCACCCTCTGGCGTAATGTCCTCAGCATCCTAAGATGGACCAGGGTGGTTCGCTACTGGCTCTGCAGGGCTGGATGGGAATGGAGGAGTCAGAGCTGTTGGTGGTGGAGGTGGTGTGGAATCCACAGGTGGCTGGGAAGAAGATGGGGCAGCTGGACTGAACTGGTACTGGTACGCTGAGAAGTCTATGCCCCGGTCTCTGCATAAGTCCTCTGTCAGCCGGACGTGATACTCCAGCAGGTGAGTCTGGTGCTCTATCAGGGCTCGCAAGGAAGGATGATGCTGGAAGTCACCCTCTGGTATAGATAGTGGTAGTGTAGACTGCTGAGACTGAGGTGGATCCAGCTGAGCAGGTGCCTCTAGGACTGGGGCTGGAGGAGATTGCGGTACTGGTGCTCTATGAGGACTACGAGCTGCTAGTTCCTCGGGTGTGAGCTTCGAAGCTCGAATAAGCTGCTCCTCTTCCGCGCTCTCCATCGCATCTGTGTATGTCTTGCTAGTCATGATGGAGGTGGTCCTCAGGTCCATGGGCTCGTCGTCTGGGATCTGAACCCCAGCACGACGGCAAAGATGAAGAATGAGGGAGGGGTGAGCGAGCCAGGACTTACTGCTGGCGTCCTGAATCATGTGTAGAATCCTTTTAGAAAGGATATAGGAGATGTCTAGGTTCTCCTCTCCACGTAACACGTATAATAGTGTCACCCTCTCCAAGTTCACATCAGTCATGTTCGTCGAAGGGATGACTGTGTGGTTAATGAACAGGTGCCAAAAAGCTGCGTATCTAGCTAAGTCGTGTTTCCTCAGCTTTTCTGGCACATAATCTAGATTTGGCTTGGTCTTCCAAGTCGTGTAGCGCCCCGTGATCCCAAGTCGGATCTGATCGGCTAGCTGGGGCATCTCATCCTGGTAAAGCTTCGTGATCACGTCTGGCTGCATGCGGAGGAAGAGGTAGCTGAACTTGCAGCGTGAAAATGGAGAATAGGCGGTGTCCAGGAATTTCTCTATGGTCTCCTCATCAAATGGGACCTGGACACCCCTAACCCAGCTCACCTTCCT
>QARZ01000490.1:133016-143895 GCA_013407115.1 Glycine latifolia
AACTTAGCCAAGGTTTTAAAAAGATGTCAAGAGACAAATTTAGTTTTAAATTGGGAAAAATGTCATTTCATGGTAAGAGAAGGAATTGTCTTAGGTCATAAAGTTTCTGAGATGGGAATAGAGGTTGATAGAGCTAAGTTGTTAGTAATTGATAAATTACCTCCCCCTATTAATGTTAATGGTGTGAGAAGTTTTCTAGGACATGCAGGGTTTTATAGGAGATTCATTTAAGACTTCTCCAAAATTGCAAAACCTCTCAGCAAATTGACTGAAAAAGGAGTAGACTTTTGTTTTGACCAGGCTTGTTTAGATGCATTTAATATCCTAAAGAAGAAACTTACCACTGCACCTATTTTAATTGCTCCTGATTGGACTTTACCATTTGAACTTATGTGTGATGCTAGTGCCTATGCAATAGGTGCTATTCTAGGACAACGGAAAGAAAAGCGTTTGCATGTAATATATTACGCTAGTAAAATTTTGAATGAGGCACAAGTCAATTATGCCACAACTGAGAAAGAGATGCTAGCTATAGTATATGCTTTAGACAAATTTAGGTCTTATTTGATTGGCTCTAAATTTATTGTGTACACTGACCATGCAGCTTTAAAATTTTTAATGAATAAGCAAGACGCAAAGCCACGTTGCTACGTTGGATGCTTTTGTTTCAGGAATTCGATCTGGAAATTAAAGACAAGGCCGGAGTGGAAAACAAGGTGGCAGACCACTTGTCAAGGATCCAAGACAAGAAGTTGCAAGACAGTCCGGAGCTAGAAATAAATGAATCTTTTCCTGATGAAGGAGTGATGGCAATCCAAGTCAGCCCATGGTTTGCAGAAATGGCTAATTACAAAGTTGTGGGTGTGATACCTGAAGATTTGAATTGGCAGCAAAAAAAGAAGTTTCTCCATGATTCTAAGAGGTATTTATGGGACAACCCTTTTTTTTTATTTTCAATGCACTGATGGGGTAATTCGCAGATGCGTAACTGAGTCAGAGGCACGTAAAATCCTTTGGCACTGTCATGCCTCGGATTATGGAGGACACTTCGGAGGAAATAGAACAGCATAAAAAGTCTTACAGTGCGGCTATTATTGGCCAACATTATTCAAAGATGCAAGAGAGTTTGTGGAAAAATGTGATCGCTATCAAAGGACGGGAAATATTTCTCGAAGGGATGAAATGCCACTAAATAATATCCAAGAAGTGGAACTGTTCGATGTATGGGGAATTGATTTTATGGGACCTTTCCCTAAATCATATTCCAATCAATACATCTTGGTTGCAGTAGATTATGTGTCTAAATAGGTTGAGGTTGTGGCGTTACCTACCAATGATGCAAAAGTAGTGGTTTCGTTTCTGCGGAAGAATATATTCACGGGGTTTGGAGTACCGAGAGCTATCATCAGTGACGGGGGAACACATTTTTGCAAAAAAACACTTTGAAAGCTTACTTGCCAAGTATGGAGTCAAGCACAGAGTTGCCACGCCATATCATCCCCAAACAAGTGGACAGGTAGAAATTTCTAACCGTGAACTCAAAAGAATCTTAGAAAAGACTGTTGGGAATTCCAGGAAAGATTTGTCCAAGAAACTTGATGAAGCATTGTGGGCATACCGAACTGCATTTAAGACACCCATAGATAAGTTCAGGTTAGCTGCATATGAGAATGCCAGGGTCTACAAAGAGAAGATAAAGAAATGGCATGACAATAAGATTGGCCCGAAATAATTTGAACCGGGACAACAGGTTTTGCTTTATAATTCTCGCCTGAGACTTTTTCCAGGTAAGTTAAAATCTTGATGGTCTGGTCCATTCTTAGTGTGCAAGGTTTATCCCTATGGCACAGTAGAAATTTCTCCTCTAGATAATGACAGGCCATTCAAAGTAAATGGGTGTAGATTGAAGCCTTATTTTGGAGGTGAAGTGGATAGGAATGCAGTTTCCATTCCACTAAATGCATTGGATGAGTAACAATTTTCCGTCAAGCTCACGACGTTAAACAAGCGCTACTTGGAAGACAATCCAAGCATTCACTTTTGTTATTTTCATATTTTGCAAGGTTTAATTTAGTTAGTAATTGATGCCTAGTTATACTTATTTATTCTTGATATATTTTGGTTGCTGTTTTAAAATTAAGTGTTAATTTGCATTTTAGCTCTTCAATTTAAGTTGTTATTAGTTTTCCTTAGGAGTTTAAAATTGACAAAAAGCATTTAAGAAGCATTGTAGAGCATTCGAATTACTCACGCGGATCGCGTGGATTATAGCGCTAGTCGCACCACCTTTTCGAATCAACCCAGCCAAATTACAAATTGTCACGCTAATAGCGTGAAACCTCACGCTAACCGCGTTAGATGAGCGAACTCAAGGGTCACTGCTCTATTTGTGACGCTGATAGCGTGGACCCCCATGCTACTCGCGCCACTTAGTCGAACTCAGGTAACATAATTGAAGATCTCACGCTGATAGCGTGAACATTGACGCTATTCGCGTCATCCATTCGAACCTGAAGTTCAATTTTGAGTCCTCTCACGCTAATCGCGTGAGTTCCAGCGCTACTCGCGTCATCTATTCGAACCTGGGGGTCTTAATTCAAACTGTCACGCTAACCGCATGAGACATGGCGCAGATCGCGCCAGTTGACCACAACCAGATGACTCTTCTGCATCATTTCACGCTGATCGCGTGAAGCATGGCACTACTCGCGCCATGAATTCGAACCAATTATCCCTGTTTTATTAACCCCACGCGATCAGCGTGGTATGTGGCATGACCCGCGCGAGAGTGCCACTTCAGTTTTTTTAAAAAGGATTCAGAACCAAAATCGCGCCTCACTCCTAATTCTTCTCCTAATTCTTCCTGAACCTCATACAATTCCCTAATTCTCGTTCAATCTTCAGCCAGCACCAAGACTTAAACCTTCATTCTGGGGTTCCAAATCCCACACCCTCTTCAGCTTCAACCTCCCATTCTTGGAGAACTTTCAAATTCTTGGAGCAATTCCCTTTTTCTTCATCTCAGCACATCAATGGCAGGAGACAAGGTTAGTGTTCTCACCCTATTAATGTACATTGAACATAGAAGGCACAAGGGTGTGAGTTTGGGCAACCCAGTTGCAGAGCATCAATGGTAGAATCGTGACCTCACGGGATTAGCGCGAGATATGGCGCGAGTCGCGCCACCCTGCCTAAGCCTGTTTGATTTGGATTTCTGAAACCTAAGTTAGTAGTTAGGGGCCTGCTTAGATGACTAGGTTATGTATGCTTTGCTTAGTGATGTTTAATGCTGATTCCAAATGTGAACCCTAATTATGCTGATAACAGCATTGATCAATAATTGTTGTTGAAATATGACTATACTTAGAGGGACACATTGTGAAATGTATATCTGAATCCCACATTGATATTGCTTGATCAACTAGTAATCCTGAATCGAATTGAAGTAAACTTATGAGTTTGATTGTGTTTTGTTTACTACTGTGAATCTGGGAATTTTGATATATGTGAGCCTCCTGTGCCTAATTGCATATTGACTTAGGTTACCAATGCAAGATTGAATATTGTGTCCATAACCATATATGCTTGTGTTTCAATTGTTAAAGTCTAGTGTACCTATTCTGCATTTCGTTAGGGACCTAGAAGGCATGATGATGGAGTAAGTTTTGGAATAGCTTGATTAAATCTATGTGTCTGTTATTGTTAAATTTGATGCTAGTGCTTCTTGGGATATCCTCTGATAATTCACTTCATTTAGATTTGTTTGACATGAAATTGATATTATAGCACTTAAGTGAAATTGGTTTTGAATCTTTGCATTAGCATAACTTGTGCTTAAGTGGATATTGGTTAGGACATTTTTCTTAGAATTGAATACATATTGATTATCCTAAATCTGATTGCATTGAACCCATGCTTGGTGAATATTGACTTGAAGAAATGACCTTCCATGTGAATGTTGGTTTCACACCACTCTAGCTAAGATAATCGGATAATCTGGGAATCTCTAAGTTATCATTTCATGCTACCTAATAATGTTGAATTTGGAATGATAGATTAATTTAATTGATTGTTCTTTGATGATCTCAACTTGAAAATTGGAATTGTGATTGATCTGACTTCTGATGCTCAATTGAATATTGACTTGGGATATGGAGCGTGAGCTTAGTGAAACTGAAGCATCTATGCCATTGCTGGATATTATTGTGATTAATTGATTGACATTTGCATTTGGTAATGATTTACATTGTGACCAAATTAGTATTATCCCATATATGTTGCATCCATTTGCTGGATATTGTAATTCTGAATTCCATCTAAGCATTACTGATTGGATACAAGCTGAATTGACTGATTCCAGATTGAATTTTGAGATATTAGTTCTGATTGAATACATCAGTACCTTGCTGAAAATAAATTTGGGAATTAACAACTCTAAGTTATTTTATAACTGTATCTTGGATATTTTCTGATTTTCAGGGCAAACAAATAGCGAAGAGGAAGAGGAAGGCGCATGAGTCCTCAAGTAGCAAGAGGGCTCAGGTTGCTTCATTTGATGAGGCTCGCTTCCGATCCGCCGAGTGCCAGGAGCGGTTTGACTCTTGGTATTTACCCAAGAAAGTCATTCCGGAGAAGCGGATCATGTGGGAAGCACTCCCCGAAGACTCTCCGGTCAGAGAGGTCATCACAAGATGACGATGGGAGTGCCTAGTTAGTTCTGCCGAGCCAAGCTCTAGCTCCATCCTGAAGGAGTTTTTGGCCAACGTCCCAGCAACGGTGGCAGAGAAGAAGGTCAGCTGGGTTAGGGGTGTCCAGGTCCCATTTGATGATGAAACCATAGAGAAATTCCTGGACACCGCCTATTCCCCTTTTGCCCACTGCGAGTTCAGCCATATCTTCCTCAGCATGCAGCCAGACATCTTCACCAAGCTTTACCGGGAGGAGATGCCCCAACGAGCTGACCAGATCCACTGTGGGATCACAGGACGATACACGGCTTGGAAGACTAAGTCAGGTCTCGATTATGTGCCAGAAAAGCTGAGGAAGCATGATCTCGTTGGAGACGCAGCTTTCTGGCACCAGTTCATTAACCACACAGTCATCCCTTCTACGAATATGACTGATGTGAATCTAGAGCGAGCGACGCTTCTATATGTATTATGTGGAGAGGAGAATCTTAACATCTCCTATGTCCTTTCTAAAAGGATTCTCCACATCATTCAGGACGCCAGCAGTAAGTCCTGGCTCGTCCATCCCTCTCTCATTCTTCATCTTTGCCGTCGTGCTGGGGTTTAGATCCCAGACGACGAGCCCATGGACATACGGACCGCCTCCATCATGACTAGCAAGACATACACAGATGCGATGGCGAGCGCGGCGGAGGAGCAGCTTATTCGAGCTTCGAAGCTCACCCTCGAGGAACTAGTAGCCCGCAGTCCTCGTGGAGCACCAGTACCACAGTCTCCTCCAGCCCCAGTCCCAGATGCACCTGTCCAGCAGGATCCACCACCGACTCCGATGTCTCAGCACTCCACACAGCCGCTATTTATTCCAGAGGATGACTTCCAGCATCAGCCTTCGATGAGAGCGATGATGGAGCGTCAGACTCGCTTATTAGAGTACCAGGTCAGGCTGATGGAGGACCTATGCAGAGAGCAGAGCATTGATTTCTCCGCATACCAGTACCATTTCACTCCAGCTGCTCCACCTTCTTCCCAACCACCTGTGGCTTCCACACCACCACTAGCAGCTCAGACTCCTCCCGTTCCATCCAGCCCTGCAGAGCCAGCAGCGGACCACCCTGGTCCATCTCAGGCTGCTGAGGACATTATGCCAGAGGGCGAGGAGTGATTACAGGACCATTTTTGATGTCACTGTTATTTTCTATTTTTGTTTTCATTTTCCATTTACATTACTACAGTATACATTTATCCATTTATATACATTGGTGATTTTGATGCATGAATAATTTGATGTGGATGTCTTCTATTTAAATCAATATGTCATTTTAGTTGCGATTCTGCAAATAATAATTACATGAGTGAGCACACGATCCTTGTTAGTTGTTGTTGGGGACAACAATTTTCTAAATCTGGGAATGGGCGCATACGCGATATTTATTTGACGAATCACATTCAAGTGACAAAAGACGTCTAACAGAAAATTATATATTTTGCTAAAAATTATAAGGATCTAAATTTTTGAATAACGTGTTAGAAGCTTATTTTATATATCTCAGAAGAAAAATTGCAAAGTCAGTGATGAATTAGAATTTTCTGTTAGGAAGCTTGTGTGAGATGAAATATGGCATGGCTTGCATGAAGCATGATTGAATTATGATTAATTGTGTATTAATATTTATGTTGAAGTTGAAATGACGCTTGATATAAAGTTGACAGAGGCTAACTTGAGTCCATAACCCGTGAGGCTTGAGCCATACAGTACAATTTCTTTCAGAGAGGCCTCACCTTGGTAAGTACTCTAGAACTTGATTTGTTTATCTGGATGCATGTATATTCTGATATGATTAAGGCAATTTCTTCTTTTAAGCCAAGGCCAAATTGACTCACCTTCAATTTTCCATTGTCACCTCTTTTGAGCCTAAACCTTTTTATTCATACACCTGAATTTTGAAACATAATCCTTGACCACCATACTTGAGATTGGAAAAGAAAGAATTAGAATCAAGACCATGGAATAGGGGAGAAACAGGGAAAGAAAGGAAAGGTAAGAGGAAAGACAAAGTTACCCAAGAAGACAATTATGGTATAAAAGTGAAAATGCCAACAGAACAGATCTGGCAAAAACCAAATCTAGTGAAGAATCCAGTGGGAAGTAACAGGTCTGAAATACCAACTGTCCAGCCTAGGGAATTAACAAGTCTGAAATACCAGCTGGTGGATCTAAATGTATTTCTCTACCACCTTACTCCCTCTATCACAAGTGTTCTGCAGAGGAAAAATCAAAGAATAAAGAATGGTATACTGCTAGCTGGAATTGGCTAATTCTAACAAAAATCCAATCTCAATTTTAGTCACTATCCAAATTATCCCTACCCTTAAGCCAGGCCAAGTTATAACCTTATAAAGACCTTTTGATCAATTGTGCATGCATTCATGTTTCTTAATTTCAGGAACTCGAGAATATGATCAAGCTTATGGTAGTGCTATCACTGTGATGGATTGAGTGAGTATAATAAACCTTATACACTTGAGTGATGAGTGAAATACATATATCTTGGTAAGGAAGACTCAAGTGAAACTCTTGCAGTTGATGGAATTGAAAGTGTTATTGAAACCTTGACTTGAAATTGATTATACTTAGCATTGTGATTCTAAGAATGTTAATTGTGAAATCATGCCTGATTGTTGAAACTTGCTTTCCAAATAGAAACTCTGTTTATTGCTGAGGACAGCAATATATATATCTGGGAATTATTTGATATGCTTCCAGCATATAGTAGTTTTTAGGCTTAGTTAATTAATAAATTGTTTAAGATTTAGTAAATTAGATTAAGAATTAGTTAATTATTATTTAATTGCATATTAATTTAATTTCTTAGTTATTTTATCATTTAGGAACCAACAAGAGAGGAAAAGAAGCTAAAAAAAAGCAAGCCAGTGCTCTCGAATGAACCACGCGATCAGCATGGGATCTCACGCGATCAGCGTGGAAGTGTCAAGATCAGCAAATTCAGTTCGAAGAGCCCACGCGAGTCACGCCAACCACCACACAATCAGCGTTAGATGCTGAAACACAGACTCTCAGCTCGAACAAGTCACGCGGATAGCGCGGTCATCCACGCGAGTCGCGCCATTCTATCAAACTCAAGCATTCAGTTCGAACAAGTCACGCGATCAGCATGGACATCCACGCGATCAGCATGAGAAGCTACAGAACAGCCTTTTCAACTCAAACATCCCACGCGATTAGCGTGGGATGCCACGCTAGTCGCGCCACGAATTCGCTGTTTCCTGAATTAAAAGATTTAAATTGATTCAGTGGGGGGGACATAGTTCCTCATTACAGAAATTAGACCTAGGATGTTTAGGGGCATAAAAGGAAGCCTCTGGGTCATATAGAAAGAGCTTTTACAGGGTTTTGGACAGATTTACTCAAGAAGAATCCATTGGAGACTCTTGGGAGAAGATTGGAAGCTGTGAGGAATTGCAGAACCATACTCTGTGCAATCTTTTCTTTTCCTCTGGTATGTTAGTCATGGAAGTAATATCAACTCTGAGTATGCTTGGCTAATTTTTGTATTGTGGTTGAGCCATGAACCTCTGAAGAATTCCTCTATGTATTGATTGGTTTTAATAAGAAGTTATCATAATTGCTTTGTGTTACTCTATTCTTTACTGCATAATTCTTAATTTGGACTGGCCATTCTATTAAGATACTGAGGGTTAGGATTCACAATAGGGATATTGGGATTCTAATTTTTGAAATGAGTAAACCAACAATTCATACATTGCCTAGGGATAGGGATGTGTGGTTGCAGCAATTTCAGGTTGTGTTTGCTTAATGCTTGGTTTAAGAAGGAATCACTAAGGGATTAGGGTTCTTAATTTCATCAAAGGGTTAAATTACTAAGGGATTAGGGTTTAGCTAATCATAAGAGAACACACCAGCTGAGTAATTAGGGTTTGTTCAAGTTAATAATCAATCGAAGCATGGTAGGAAGGAATCATAGGGGATTGTGCTTAACCATGATCATATCTCACTACTGCGGTAAAATCTAACTACATTCGCTTACATTCTTGTTAATTTTCTGTCATTTAAATTACAGTACTCAAATACAACTCAACAAACTCTCTCAAACTCATTATTTTATCTTCCTATTTCTAAGACGTTAAGTTACGTAAGATTGCATTCAATCCCTGTGGAGCCGATACTCTACTTACTTACTTTATTACTTGAAATGAACGGTACACTTGCCGATTTCGCAATAGTAAACTGGATACATCCTCAGGAAACACTCCTGGGAACTCTCTAACAACAGGGAGGTCGCCTAGAGAAACCTTGGTCTCCACATCCAAGTTTGACAAGAACATGTATACTTGAGCATCTTCTTTCAACAATGACATAACCCGGTTGGCCGAGATAAACATCCCTCTTTCTCTCACATCCGAGTTGCTAAACACGACCGTTTTATCAGAACAGTTCAACAAAACCTGGTTGGAAGATAACCATTCCATACCCAAAATAACGTCGATCTGGATAAGAGGCAAACAAATAAGATCAATCCAAAATTTTTTCTCAGAATTTCCACAAGGCAGTTCAAACACACCTCGAAAGTCGAAACAGACCCACTAGCCGGGGTCTCAACCACAAGTTCATTATTCAAAGAAGACACAAAAAGTTTAAGTTGCTCTACACACGATCGGGATATGAAAGAATGGGTTGCACCAGAATCAAAAAGCACAAGTAAAGGAATCCCATTTATGAAACATTTACCTTGGATTAGATCTTTGGAGTTGGAGGCTTTGGCACCACTAAGAGTGAAGACTCTTCCCGTGGCCCTCGATTGTCCGGGTTGGTTCTGTAGGCCTCCATCGTTCCGCTCTCTCTTGGGGTATGGGCAGTTCCTTTGGAAGTTACCCCTCTCCTTACACTTGAAACAGGTGATCCGGGTTGGAAAGGTAGTGGGTCTGCTACCACTACCACCAGGAAATCCCACAGCAGTAGCCCTTTGGTGGTTGGGACGATGACCATACGGCTTGTGGGGGATGGTGTAAGGCTTCCAACGGTTTTGCTGCCTGGTCTTCTTATCCTTCATCGGGCCTGTATTCCGATAATAGGCAGCTTTGTCTCTGGAAATCTCATCCCATATCCTGCACATGTTGACCAATACTGGGAACTAACGGACTCCTTGATAGTTTACAACTTGCTTCACCTCGGGTTGCAAGTGTTAGTATATGGATGTCCTAAAGACAATCTTTTCATTAGATTAGGACATACATGTACTTTTCAATATTGTCATAAATAAATTATAAGCACTCTTTATCTTGTTTCATATTCTATCTCGATATCATTATTAATATATGAGTAACTGGATAAAACCCTTGGAATAGAATAGGTATCTCTTGAGTATCAGTGATGGGATCACGATCATGAGGATTCAAGGATACCGGATGTCTACTCCTAAATTTTAAGTTCCTAGTCTAGAGACACTAAGAATGGGGATCAGTGATCTCGGATAAGACTAGCACGGCTTATCTACTTGTATGCAGATACAAGGTAAAGACCTCATGAGCTACAGACATGGAGATGTCTTAGCTAAAGTCGTGGGTGGACCTATAAGGGTATAGATCGCACTGAACGGACCCACAAAGAGACTCTATGAGGAAATCTCACAAATAGTATCATTAGAAGTAGTCTCTTATTATTTGGGTGTGTCTTTCCTTATGTAACGTCTCTCTTTACTCACTCGTGCTTGATTGATTTTATATAAAATTCCGTGTCCATTTTGTTTTAAAATTAGATTAGTATAAATTTTTTTTCACGAAAATTCTTTTCACTTTGCTTGCTAATTTTATGATTCGTAAGTAACGTAAATGATTATCTTCATCACGATTCATTTATAACTAGAAGTATAGTTAAATATAACAGTCCGTGTACAGTCATCCAAAATAAAATACAGACTACTAACACCATAGTCCCATACGAATTACATAGCTCCAAAAAAACAGCAACTTCAAACGATATCGTCCATACATCAAGTCAAAACACAGCATACAATTCATCCAAGCTTCTTCATATCTCAGCTTTTACTGTTCTTCTGCTCGCCCAATTATATTGGGGTCATCACAGGTGTCAAACCACAGACACAGCATGGGTAAGTATTTAATAAACAGAATTAGATAATTGACAGGAACAG
>QARZ01000491.1:0-11188 GCA_013407115.1 Glycine latifolia
TTTTTGTGGCTTCCGGCATTCGTTTACTTTATTATCTATACGTACCAT
Organism: Glycine latifolia; assembly: GCA_013407115.1. NCBI lineage: Eukaryota > Viridiplantae > Streptophyta > Magnoliopsida > Fabales > Fabaceae > Glycine > Glycine latifolia. The sequence continues at coordinate 49 of QARZ01000491.1, forward strand.
ACATAATGAATCAAGAAATATGGTTTTGAAATGTTTCCGCTATGTATTTAAATAAAGTTTTAAGCGCTAATATGATATTATGAATGATAATACACCGGGTGCACACGGGGTGTTACATAAAGCACCTTTTTAGCTTCAATACTTTGACCTCTATTCCTTTGACCTTATACCTAGCTAGTTGCTCAATGTCCACTTCTTCTTCAAATAATCCATTCAAAAATGTTGACTTTACTTCTATTTGGTGTCTACTCCACTTGTTTTGAGCTGCTAAAGAAATAATTAGTCTAATAGTTTCCAAGCGAGCAACGGGAGCAAATACCTTGTCATAATCGATTCTTGCTCGTTGACTATAGCCTTTTGCCACCAATTGCATCTTGTATCTTTCAACTTCACCTTTGCCATTTTTTTAGCTTTGTAGACCCACTTCACACCAATCGCCTTGATTTCTTCATCCATTGCATCTCTCCACTTCTTGCTTTGGATATGTTCTTGAAAATTCACTGGCTCATAATCAGCAAAGAGACAAAACAAATTGAGATTATCTTGATTTTCTATTACCTCAGAAAGTTATTGCAAGCTCTTGAAGAGAAGAAAGTAATTACTCTTACTGAGTGAGCTTGGCTTCAATGCTCCACAAATATGTTATGTATGAGCTCGAGCGGCTTTTTGGCTCTTGACGAAGCCTCCTTCAAAAAGCGCTTTTGGCACTGCTTCCCAAGAAGCACCCTTCATATAGCTTATCCAGTTGACTGATAGAAGACAATCCTCTCACCATTTCCTTCTTATATAGCAACTCAAGAGCACCAAAGTTGAGGTGTCTAAATCCCAGATGCCATAGACAAGATGCATCCTTGTAGCAGATCTTGAGACACTTTGCAATGTCGTGTTGAATGTTTAGTAGAAACATTCTATTTCTTGACATAGGCACTTTAGCAATCAAGTTATTTTGATTGTCTCTTAAAGAAAGAGTATTATTCTTTAAGTGAACATCATACCCTTTCTCTAAAAGTTGCCCCAGACTCAAAATATTATTCTTCATATTGGGCACATAGTAAACATTAGAAATGAATTTGTGCCTACCATCTTTCAAAAATAAGAATTTTACCTTTGTCTTTCACCGGTGTCTTTGATTCATATATGAATGAGACATTTTAATTCACCGATTCATCAAGTTCCATGAACATGTCTCTCTTACCACACATGTGATTGTTTTCCTATGAGTCTAGATACCATATATTCTCTTGTTCTCCTACGTTGTCGTTACATAGCATCAATAGAGTGTCATCTTTGTGACTCCTATCTTCCATTTAGTTTGCCTTCTCCTCAATCCTTCTTGTAGGGACTTTGCATTCAGAAGCATAATGACCAAAATTTTGACAATCGTAGCACTTGATTTGAGACTTGTCACGCCTTGGTTGGGAGCTACCTCTTCCATGACATGAGATCTATCTTCAATTTTCATTGGCGTAGTTGTTGTTGAAGTTACTCTTCCACATCGAAGACCTCTTCCTCGACCACGATATCCTGCTCGTCCTCTGGGATTGCCAAAGTCTTCTTTATTTTCTTTGGAGTTGAGTTGGGACAGAAGTAGTTGTTCACCAACCCTTTGCTTCTTCTTTTGCTTCTCCTCATAGGCTTGTAAAGAGCCCAATAGTTTCCCTATTGTTATAGCTTCTAAATCTTTTATTTCTTCTATTACAGTGACAATATGATCGAATTTCAAATTTAATGATCTCAAAATCTTCTCCATAATTTTTACTTCATCTATCTTTTCACCATTTCATTTTAATTGATTAGTCACCATCAAGACTCTAGAAAATGATGAGATTCTTTCGGCATCTTTCATGTGTAAAGTTTCAAACTCACTTCTTAGAGTTTGGAGACTTACCTTCTTGACTGGTTTAACACCCTTGTATGAGGTTTGTAGATTCTCCCATGCTTCTTTTGCGGTGGTTGCCTTCGAAATCTTCTAAAAAGCATCATCATCCAAGCCTTGATAGGTGAGATATAGAGCTTTCTTGTCTCTCTTTCTTGAATCCTTTAAGCTATCCCTTTGAGCTTGGGATAGAGTAACTGCTTCTTTTGGTTCATTGTAGCCTTTTTCTACCATTTCCCACACATCTTGTGATCCAAGGAGGGCCTTTATTTTGATGCTCTAATTATCATAGTTTCTCTTGGTGAGCATAGGGACTTGGAAAGAAACCATGTTGCTACCTGCCAACTCACTAAAAAAGGATCTTAAGGATCTTGATACCACTTTGTTGGAAGGAGAATATTTGAGAAAATAAAAGGTTTAGAAAGATTTGGAGGAAGAGAACACTTTATTACTACATAACTTTTTTTCTCTTGGCTTGATATAAAATGGTAGAGAACTCTCTTATTTATACTAGTAGCACCTCCTTAACCAATGGTTTGGATTGTGCCAACACAATTCTTTTCTAATTGTTACAAATCATTCTCTAGAATTCTCTACACTCTCCTAGACTAGATATTTATAATGGTGATTTCTAGATACAACTATTTTCTAGATATTTTTATGGAGACATCTAGAGTGAATTATTTAAGATTTTGAGCTAAACATTTCTTGGATATTTCTAGACATTTGATCATTTAAGAACTAAACCCAATGAACCTAAATTAAGTTTATTATTATTCCACACAAAGTGGCTTTCATTAGTATTTGTAATTGATATGTAAATTGTGATAAACGATAGTTGATCGTTGTTGATATTATGTAATTTAGTAAAGTCAAAAAGTACATATCATCAGCACTAACTGTGGGTGTTTATGAACTTCCATGTGTTGAGTCACTCCAAGAAGTCTCAGATTGTGGACACACTCAAAAACATCCATTTCTCATTGACATTCTCTAATAGGATATTGTTGATGATCTTTGATGTTTGGTTCACTTCTCTTGCAGAACTAACCATTATTGGAAGTGATGATCTTGTTGATGCTTCAATGTAAATGCTATTGTGTTCAGTTTCTCATGTCCTTGCCCGTCTGACACAATTCGTCCTTGAACAGAAAAGAGCTTTAACATATTACACCTCTGTAAAATTTGAAAACAAATTCTTTTCCCAACCTGGGCTTGATTCATATATTAAGTGCATGTTTGATTTACTGTTGCAAACAAATATTGGTAGCAAAAGGACTTTTGCAAATACCCTTTTGCATTCAATTTCCGTTGGACCGTTGGATTTTGTCTCGGAATTTGAACACAATAAGTTGGATGATAAACCAATCATACTCTAAGTCAATGAAAAAGTTATAATATGAGTGCTCAACAACTACATCAGAATTATTCTAGAATCTTTCTCTTGGAATTGGAAAAAATAGGTTGAACAAAGCATACAACATAATGTTGAAACCCTGCTATATATCTAGCTATATATGAGTGTATCAAAGATTTCAAAACAAACCCAAAGAGTATAGTTACAATATTATTTAAATTAGTATCAGAAGCAAAACATAGAAAGGCTAGGTTCAGGTTAACCAAATGCCAAGACTTAATTAGTAACTAACCATGTAAATTTTTATAGCGATAGTACTATAAAAACAATCCAGGAAAAATGAAAACGTACGAGTTTAATAATTGCTGCTTCTAATAACAAATGTTGAAATCAAAACACTTACCACTCTAAACAGCAAGGTTAAAAGGGTTTTGAAGAACCATTTTCTTCTTCACCTGAAATCTGTTAGAATGGCCAACTAACATTAAAAACTATTTGGAACCACCACAGCTTCTACAAATCAAACATAAGGTCTGTTTGGGTAAGCTTCTCTAGAAGTACTTTTAGGAGAAGAAAACAAAAAGAAAAAAAATGAAATAAACTTCTCCATAAGTTAAAATTAGTTATCCATTAGTTCATTTATAGATGTCCTCTTATGTTTTAGAGAAGTTATATGAGAGAATTTCTATAAATTAGCTAATGGAAAACTAATTTTAATTTATGGAGAAGTTCATTTCATTTTTTTTCTTATTTTCTTTTTATAGAAATGCTTTTAAAAAGCTTACACTCAAATAGGTCTATAATATAGAATGTTCTACTCAACATTCAATATTATGGGAGGAAGGAGATAGATGAAGAATATATAGCTCTTTATTAAACATAATAAGGACTATTAATTAGAAAGTGAATTATCACTGTCAAATTACAAACGTGCAAATTCAAAGTTCACCAATAAAGCAACCATATCAAATAGATCTGTAAGGGGAAGAAAGAGAACTTGCAGAAGAAAAGCAAATTCAGTTTGAAAAATTAAAAAGATATTAATTATATTGTTGAGCCGAATTGGAATAGGAACAGACAACGAAAAAGTCAACTAGTTCCTCAAATAAAGAGAGCTTCTTTATGTACACTAAACACTTAACAAGTTACAGAATTGTAGAAGAACTAGATAGCTTTCGAGACTGAAATCCTACCATCAAATAATTTGAACAATAGAAATTAAGATAACTGAGATAAAAAAAAGCAAACCTCTAAGCCAACTGTGATACAAGAAAAATATTCCACTAACATATTAGACAGAGAACACTTGAACTCTATATGAAGGCAAAGGAGTGCCCAATCAAAACTTATTGACACCCTTATTCTAGGTCAATCAAAAACATACGCTCATTTTATTTGTGATATTTGTAATGATATTTTTCTTTGGCTTCTTTGATGACTCTATTTGGACATTAAGAAATGGATGCATTTCAATATCAGGTATCGGTTCCACACTCATTTCAGGTGATGGTTCCATTCTCATTGTAATTGGCTTTGGCTGACCATATATTAGATAGATAGCTGTCTTTTTAACAGTCACTCCATTCCCAAAAGCCACAAAAATCTCCAAATTGTCGCCTGGTCCTAGATTTGATATTACTCCCTTCCAATCTTCCTCTGTAAAGGACATTGTTGTTGCAAAGGACATTGTTGTTGCTTGCTTTCATATCTGTATGGTGCACTTTCTGTAATTAAAGATGATTTTCAGTTGCCATGTTTTCAGGGGTTGATGAATAAACAACACACAAAATCATTCCTTTCATGCGGAAATCACTATCATCAGGCACTCGGAAAGGTACTGAATATCCTTCCCCTGTATAGGCTAACCAATCAGGATAATTGTCCTCTGGAAGTAGAAAATCGCTGGAAATATGGGTTGTCAATACCTGTATCATTAACAAAGCCTAGTTATGTATGTAATTATGCTATTATAGTGATACACTACTAAATAAATAAAAAAATGGACAAGGTAATGGATTTAAATGATAGAAGTCATAAATTAGGAGAGATTTCTACTTCAGTATTAGTTGTTAAACTCTTACCAAAAGAAAAAGTTGCAAAACTGACACGTCAAAGAAGACTAAATACTAATTTCAAGTTGTAATGAGATCATGGCCATTTTCCAAATTTTGTTCACACACTTTTTACATTTCTTTTCACATTCTACATGCTCTTTGTGATCCCCACTTACAAAAAAGTTTGATCATCTCTAACCATAAATTTGTTCAAGACATTGTGTGAATTTTAAGATTTTGTCATCAAGGAATGCAAAATGTGGACTCAGATGATCCTAACTCCTACATAGAAAAGGAAATTTTATTATTAGATTCAGTTTATAATAGAAGAGAAGTGATACAGCAGTGCTCCCAGCCAAGGGAAAAATCACTTAAGCCCCAAGCTAAATGCCAAAAACGTGAAGAATACACATAAACCCCTCCTGGTGTTTCAATTCCTAAATTTGATGAGTGAAAAATAAATATTTTTGCAAGGTAAAGATTATTCCGTGATACCTAAAAATGAATAGTTAATGTAAGGAAGACAAACAAACACACAGTAAGAGAAAGGGGGAGACAGAGAAGGAACCTCTGATATGCTATTGCTAAGCATATCGATGACTTGGTGGTAACTTCCCATTCCAATCAAACGAGATGCCATAGAATTTTCTGAAATTTGTGATGCATATGTTGTTTCCAATTCAGAAAATCTTGCATTGCATAAGTCATCCAAATTTCTTCTTAATTCTTGAGTTAGTTGAAAATCTGAGTCACATTGCACACAGATACTTTGAAGTTTTGAAAATTCATTGAGTTTTGATAACAGGTTACCCAAATTATTATCCTGTATATCCACAGAGAATACAGATGTTGATTTACCCCCAATTGATTGAATACAGGATACAAGACCTATTGTTGGTGACATCCAAGACCATATAAGAGAAGGAAATACATCATGTGCCAATCCTTCATATCCACAAAGCCATACATATCCAATCTTTTTGGATCTTACTATAGAAAAGAGCACTTGTTTTAGACTAGTATTGTCTGCAATTAGAGTTGTTAAGGATTCCATCTGCTCTATGTCTTCTTCTAACTTGTCAATCTTTGAACACCCAGAAATGATGAATTTTCGTAAAGACGTCGACTTATAGATTTTTCTTTAAAAGAAGATTGCCAAGTATACAGTCCTTCAAATTTAACAGAAGAAGATTACTTAGATTTCCAATGGAATGGTGTACCTCATACAAGCTTGGACAATCTTTGAGAATGAGCTTCTCAAGATTTAGTAGTTTAGAAAAATCAGGGGTCTTTGACAAGTATTTGGAATGACTAAGATTGAGGAAATTTAGTCTTTCCAGCAACTGCAAGAGATAATTTTTTAAGAAAAAAATATTAGTAAAGTAGATGGTGGAAGAAAATAATATTCATCCTAGAAAGTTTCATGTAGGATATACCTGGGGTTCTTTCCATACTAGATTAAGATAACTGTGTTTTAAGCAATAGCAACTACGTTTCCCTCATAAAAGTTGTCAGGTATGTATTTTAATGAAAATTCTCGCCAATAGACCCATCTCAGATGTTTGGGAAGATGCCCTTAATCTCCATCAAGTTGGACATTATCAAGTTGCAAAAGTCTTAGTCTCCTCATTTTCTTAAATGATTCGGTACTGAAGCAAACTCCGCTAGTTTTTTGCAACTACAAAGCTAATCCCTCAATTAATCTTGTTCCCTATGAATAAGAATTGCAGAAGTTTTTTTTACAAATAAAGGTAAACCTTCGTTGTTTTCACAGAAGAAGCTAATTAGTAATACACGAAAGCTGCATCCTAAGCATACACCAGTTGTACATTACAAACAAACACTCAGAAGTCAGAATTTGAAAAGACATGGATTTTAGCCAAAACATATGAAAAACAATTTAGAAAAGAAAATAGTAATTTTTAGTATGGCCCCGGTAAGATCATTGAAAGTTCCAAAATAGTAAGAGAAAATTCTTACAGTATGTTCTGTCAATATATCAAATACGTCATCATGAACCCACAATCGACTGCGCTTCTGTGGTTCTAGTGGTGAACTTTGACGAACAATTTCTCTTCCCATGTCACATAGCAAATCATGAATTCTGAGTTTATTATTCTTTTCAACTTTAATGAGGCTTCTTTCAACCAGGATTGTTATTCCAATTCCAGCATGAAGTCCACATTCATTTAGTATCTCTATAACAAAAGCTGTATCCTTGCCAATAAAGCAGTAGCATATTTCAAGAAATACGTCCTTCTCCATATGATTCGTTAAACCATCTTAGTTTATTTTTAATTTCTCTTGTATTTTATCATTTGGTATGTCCGTCTCTCATATGGTCTTGGATGTCTCCAACAAGTGGTCTTGTGTCCTCTATTCAATCATTTGGGACCACGTCAACATCGATAGTCTCCGAGGATATACAAGATAATAATTTGGGTAACCTATTATCAATGCTTAGTGATTTTTCAAAACTTAGAAGTATATGCGTGCAATGTGACTCAGATTTTCACTTCAATCTATTTCCTGGTCTATTTTTTTTATATTCACTTACTTATCTTCTTAAACAAACACTATAGGGGCACAAAATATCCACTTGGATATAATTACATAGATAACTAAGCTGTTATTCATGATACAGGTCTTGACAACCCATAGCTTCAGTGATTTTCTACTTCCAAGGGACAATTATTCTTATTGGTTAGCCTATACAGGGGAAGGATATTCAGTACCTTTTCAAGTGCCTGATGATAGTGATTGTCGGATGAAGGGAATTATTTTGTGTGTTGTTTATTCATCAACCCCTGAAAACATGGCAACTGAAAGTCTTGCTAGTGTCTTCATCTTTAATTACACAAAGTGCACAATACAGACATACAAGCAAGAAACAAAGATGTCCTTTACAGATGAAGATTGGCAGGGTGAAATATCAAGTCTAGGACCAGGTGATAATGTGGAGATTTTTGTGGATCTTATTATAGAAAAGGGAACTTGTTTTAGACTAGTACTAGTATTGTCTGCAGTTAGAGTTGTTAAGGGTTCCATCTGCACTATGTCTTCCTCTAACTTGTCAATCTTTGAACAACCAGAAAGGATGAGTGTTTTTAAAGACTTCAACTTATAGATTATCACTGGCAGATTCTGAAGGCATCTACAATCCTTCAAATTTAACAGAAGATTAGATAGATCTCCAATGGAATGGTGTACCTCAGACTAGCTTGGACAATCTTCGAGAATAAGCCTCTCAACATTTGGTAGTTTTGAAAAATCAGGGGTCTTTGATAAGTACTTGGAATGACTAAGAATGAGAAATTTTAGTCTCTCCAGCAACTGCAAGAGTTTTTTTTTGTTTAAAAAAGGATTAGTAAAGTAGATGGTAGAAGCAATTAATATCCTAATCATAATAAGATTTATGCAAGATATACCTGGGGTACGGGCTCCTTCCATACTAGTTTAAGATGACTACTGTGTTTCAAGTCAATAGCAACTACGTTTCCCTGATAAAAGTTGTTAGGTGTGTATTCTGAAGAAAATCCTCGCCAATGGACCCATCTCAGTTGTTTGGAAAGATGTCCATAATCTCCATCAAATTGGACATTATCAAGTTTCAAAAGCCTCAGTCTTTTCATTTTCTCAAAGGTGTTGGCACTGAAGCGAACTCTGCTAGCTTTTTCCAACTTCACAGTCAACCTCGATAGCTGCTGTTCCCTATGAAAAAAATAAGCACAATAAAAATTTCAGAAATGAATGGAAACCTTTGCTATTTTCACAAGGGAAAGCTAATAAGTAATACATAAAAACTGTAGCCTAAGCATACATCTAGTGCACATTACAAGACAAGTATTTTCAGAAGTCATAATTAATAATCAAATGGTTTTTAACCAAAAAATTAGGGAAAACAATATGATTCAGAAAATAATTAAAAAATGTTTTATTATGGTCTAGATAAGATCATTAATTATTATTGATAATTTGAAAATAGCAAGAGGAGAAAGTTCTTACGGTATGTCCGGTCAATATATCAAGTACATCATTCTTTTTTTGTTGACTACGATGTACATCATCTTTGATCCATTCATTATCAAACCCAAACCACAATCGACTGCGATTCTGTGGTTCTAGTGGTGAACTTTGGCGAACAATTTCTCTTCCCATGTCACGTAGCAAATTATGAACTCCAAGTTTGTTATTCTTTTCTACTTTTATGATGCTCCTTTCTACCTGGACTGTTATTCCAATATCAGCACAAAGTTCACAACCACTTAGTATCTCTGTGACATAGGCTCTATCCTTGCCAATAAAGAAGCAGCATATGTCAAGGAATATGTCCTTCTCCATATGATCTGTCATCATAGCTTATTTTTAATTTCTCTTGAATTTTATCATGGGGTATTTCTTCTAGTTTTGATAATACAGTTTGCCACTGTTCTTTTTTTCTCTTGTACAAGGAAGATCCAAGAACTTCATGGCTAGTGGTAGTCCTCCACAGTAAGTGACTACTTGTTTTGAGAGTTCAAAGAACTCTCTTGTTGGATTTTCTTTCCTAAAAGCATGCCAACTAAAAAGCTCAAGGGACTCAATTTTATTCATTTTCTTCACTCCATGTACGTCAACTCTAAGCAAATTGAGTAGACCTGCATCTCTAGTTGTAATGATTATTACACTTCCTCGACCAATTTCTTTACGGTGTCCACACAGTGCATTTAATTGTTCGATCTTATTCACATCATCAAGTACAAAAAGTACCTTTTTTGGGTAAACCATTTTCTTAATCATATATTTTCCCCATTCAATGTTTCGCACCTTCATCTCTGCTGTTTTAAGGATATCTAAAAGAAGTTGTTCTTGTAATTCAATCTGGCCCCGATTTTTTTCCCAAACTTCTCTAATATTTGCAAGGAAACTTTTATTTTCGACTTCATGACGAATTTCATTGTAAATGGCTTTGGCTATGGTTGTTTTGCCAATCCCCCCTTGCCCAAATCCCTAATATACAAGTTCCTCTTCTTTGCTTTCTAATAAAACCAATACCATGTTGCCGATGAGATTTTAGACCAATTGGAAAGTTTGTGAAAGACAAGTATGTTCTATCCAATCTTTTCAATACTTCACCAACAATTTCCTTCACAACATTGTTTTCATTTCTGCAACAAAAAATAACCGAAAATGAAATTATCCAAGATTATAAGCTTAGCCTGAAATAAAATCTAGGATGCATAACGCCTCAGATAGTGTTTAACCCCTATGTCTTTCTACCATAGCAGATAGACTTTTACTAAATCTTTTACAATTACATCAGAAAAGCCATAAATAGCAAGTTCATGTGAGTGAATGGTTTCCTGAAACAAAGGAACGTAAATAGAACAGATATACATACCTCTTTCTCACATCCCAACCTGCTAAATTTGCTGCTTCAGTTAATGCATTCTTCCATTGTTTCATCCGGTGGGGGTAACCGTCTTTTCCGAAAATGACTTCGAAAGAAATATCTTGCACATCACGTAAAAGTGAAGGGACAATGTCGTAAAACACGGGCATAACCAGTTGGCCTCTAGAGGCGTGGCATTTCAGGCTTTTGACGAGTTCATCGAGACACCATGTAGAGTTGAAGCAGTTTCGGGAGAAAACAATGATGAATATTTGAGACCCAATAGCCTGGAATAGCTCCGATTTCAACTCTTGTCCCTTAGGAAACTTCTCATCGTCAAGAAAAGTGTTGACTCCAGCATTTCCAAGGGCAGAATAGAGATGAGAAACGAAATTCCTATGAGTGTCTTCCCCCCGGAAATTCATGAACACATTGTGTTACGGATAGGCCCATTTAAATATTTAAATTATGCAACCACCAAA
>QARZ01000491.1:31188-72753 GCA_013407115.1 Glycine latifolia
GGAAGGGAGTGTGTAAGAAGAAACAACAAAGGGGGTTAGTGATTAGAGATTGGGTGCTTGTTGTAACAACCTAAATCAAGACTACATATATACACATAAGAACACCTTTTACTTACAAAATGTCCCAATTTAATTTATTAATATAAAGTCTCATAACTATAATGAAGCCATATAATAAAATTTGTGAAAGTTTTAAGACTTTTTAACCAAATGATTAGAAACTTCATTTTACTTAAACTTATTTACATGAGTTTAAAATAGATCATCACTATTTATTTCACAAAACGCCATTTTCATTCAAAATTGATTGCTTTGGGAAATAAGTGTGATCCCATTACTATATACAAAAAACATCATTGAAAGTACAATCATCACTTATATTACTAAAACAATAATTTAATAAATAAGATAAAATACAATAAACTTCAATGCACATTTACAAACATATTCAAACTAAATCAATTGAATTAAATGCATACAATAAACTATACATCCTTGGTCTAGCCCTATATTTACAAGAAAGTTTAGGACTTAGAATAGTGACTCAATCAATAACAATAATATAAACCCACCCAAATTAAAACCATGAAGTATTAGGAGGAGTGGAGGACCTCCTCTTTCTTTGTCAAGTCCATTGCATCCTTGACTATTCTCGTAGATCCTCCACTTCATCCTTGTCACTCGTACATGATCCTTCACTCCATTCTCTCGATGGTCACATAAAAAAATATAAAAATACTATTTTCAAATATATTTTTACATATAATTTTAATATTTTAATAATATATATTTTATCTATGCTAATATATAATTTTTTATTTTAATATGTATCTTTTTTTAATGTATGTATTTTTTCATTTAGTTATATAATATTAAGAAAAGCATATATTAGTGCTTAATTTTTTAAATTGATTAGTATACTATTTGGATGATAGTTATTTACAATTTATATTTTATTTTTTATTAATGTATAATAAATATATTATTAATTTAATTTTTTTAAAATACATATCTTAAACATATACCGTATCATATATATATTTAATTAGGTCAAAAAGTTGAGTCCTCATTTTATTGGTCCTTTTCAAATTTTGAAAAGAATAGGTACAATAGCTTATCAAATAGCTTTACCACCACATCTCTCTAACCTTCATAATGTTTTTCATGTCTCTCAACTCCGTAAATATCTTTCTGACCCGAGTCATGTTCTAGAATCTGAATCAATACAGTTAAAAGACAATTTAGCTATGAGCTTGCCCCCAACAAGAATTTTGGATAGAGAATTAAAGGAATTAAGAAATAAGTTTGTATCATTGTAAAAGTAGCATGGGGACAAAGACGTTTGGAAGAACATACTTGGGAGTTAGAGTCAAAAATGAGAAAGAAGTACCTTGAACTGATTACAAGTATTTACAAATTTTGATGACAAAATTTTCTTTTTAGGAAGGGTGAATTGTAAAATCCCAAAAATTTAAATATGTTAATTAGAGATAAAAAAAAGAGATATTGCAAAAATGATTAAAGGAAAACGACCATATTACCCTTTCCCTTTATGTGAGAATTACCATAGTACACTTGAATTGGAAATTACAATAATGCCCTTGAAGTGGAAAGATATATTGAAGTGGAAATTACAATAATACTCCTGGAGTGAGTGACAAATTACCAAAATACCCTTGGATATTTTGCCTTAGATATTTTTGCGAAAACTTGAGATAATTACAAAAATACCCTTGGGATGACAAATTACCCTTAGTAATAGATAAATATTACAAGAAAACAAGAAGTACCTAGACTGACCGAAAAATTATTATTAGTATCTAAAACTATCATAATTTAGAATTTTAGATCATGTGAACACATTAAGTACAAAAATCTTAGATATCTTATAAAATCTTAGAATATCTAAATAATATCTATGGTGTTATGAGGAAAACTATCACATGAGGAACACATGTGATTGCAATGTGATACAAGAAGGATAGGATAGAATTTTATATCTCCCTCTGTACTTAGCCAAACGAGGTGTTTGACCACCCATTTTAAAGCTTAGGATGTCCTCTATGTTTTCCTAAGATATGGGACTAAACTAAGCAATGAAATCATGCCCAAAATTTAATTAAACACAAAGCTGTCCAACACTGTGCATACTCAAAACAGCTTCTGCCATCTGTATTAAAAAAATTATATCTCTCTCATTTCTTATTCAAATTAGGTGTATGATATATGGAATTAAAGATATAGATGTCTAATATAACATATAAAATCAGATAAATCTAGATTGTGTACTGCTTACAGTCACAAAAACACTAAGAGATGTCAGTGTGGAATTTTGAGCTTGCTAGCAACTTTGGAGTCTCGTTTTAAAAATGCTATAGCTAGAGTTTTATAAATCCAAATAAAGCATGTGATACCTTGTTAGAAATCTTAGGAAGTCTAGTTTAACAAAATAAAATATGAGAATTTATTGACTAGTAGATTGGTACAGAAAAAATAAAGAACGAACCATATGTGTGGTAAAACATTGGCAACACTACTAGAAAAGCAGCTTTCAACATCGGTTATTTTGGACTTTTAACATCGGTTCTCGAGCGATGTTGAATCAGGCGACGTTGAAAGTGGAGAATTTAACATCGGTTTTGAAAACCGATGTTACCAAATGTCAAGCACATCGGTTTGTCATCAATAACCGATGTGGAGTTGTCATACATGAAAGCGCTGAAAAGAGTGAACGATGGTTTAAGGAATACAACAACATCGGTTTTGAAGGAAAACCGATGTTGTATGAATAAACAACATCGGTTATTGTAAGTGAACCGATGTTGTTTCTTGAAAACAACATCGGTTTTAAGAGAAAACCGATGTTGTTTTAATGGTAGCAACATCGGTTTTTTCTCCAAAACCGATGTTGTTTTCAAGAAACAACATCGGTTCACTTACAATAACCGATGTTGTTTATTCATACAACATCGGTTTCTAAGAGAAAACCGATGTTGTTGTATATGTTAACATCGGTTTTGTTTGGAACCGATGTTGTTTTTTTATTTTTTTTTTAATATTTTATCTGTTTTTTCAATTTTAGCAGTTCTTCAACCTGCAAATTTAAATATCCAGAACCAGCAGTGCAATTTAAATATCCACTAGCAGCACCAGCAATGCACAATTTAATAATTCCAATAACAAATCCAATGTGAAGTGTCAATGTACATAAAGAATATGCTAAACATTAATATATATACAATTGTTTTGAAAACTAGAAATGAACCCCCTAATCTACTAATACATCTTGTCTAATTTTAAGAAAAAATTTCGCCCATTGGAGTCTGATTGCCTTCATGGTGTCCGGTTCCAATGGTCTTTGATCATTGAAAAACTGCATGAGATAACAAAACATGTTATAAGTACAAAACAAAAACAAGTAAAGCAAAACAATTTGTTTTAAATTAGACAAGTATTTACCATGTCCCAGCTATCTGTGAAGGCTCCTTGGACTATTGTCTGCATCCAATGCATGACATAATAGCCACACTCAGTGCTTCCTGTTTGCTTATTACACTAAATTGAAAACAAAGTCAAACACATTTTGGCAAATACCGTGAACATGAATACAAATTAATTCGATACTTAAACCATGATTAATGAAAAGACTTACTTTAAGCGCAATCCATTTAGTTGTAGCCTTTGATTTATTTGTTGGAGAGTCATGCAGTCCCTTCAAAGCACTGCTTAAGACAAACAAGTATGCATAGTGTTCAACTTACATTTGAAGTATACAAAATAACGTAAATGTGTTAGAAATTAGAACCTACCTGTTAACAATTCCTTTAAGGTAGTTATCAGGCCTGTTATGCAACGAATAGAACCACACCGCTACATTGGCCTTCGGACATATAACTACCAGTTGCCAATGTGAACTGCATTGTCAAGAACAAGTTTAGTATGCTGCATTAATAAATTGTGATTCTCATTTATGCTTACCCATTCAAATAGGGTGCAAGGTAGACTTTTTTCTGTGAAGTCTGCATCCATTTCTTCATATAGTCCTCGATCAAAAACTGAGATTGGCCAGTTCTCTGTATCGACTGTGGCTCGAGGAATCCATAGACATCGGGGTTATCGGATTGCAGACTTAAATGATTCATATGGCTATTATGCAGTGAAAATAAAGTAAGTTATGCTACAATATAAAACAATTCACCAAATAATGGTAGTCAATTGCAAGAGACTTACAACATCCACAACTGTAAAACAGAGATGCTGAGACACTGACCACCATGGATGATCTCCGAAATATCCTCATGCTTGATGTACAAGGGGAAGTTTTCATTAAATACCCCAAACATCTGAGGGTCCCATGGCACCTGGAAGGGTCTGAGGAAAAGATCAGGGATGGTCAGGGCTAGAAGGTACAAGGGATCAGAATCACGGTCCTCCTTATCTACAGGTTTCGCCGGTCCCTTGGCTTCTTGTTTATCCTACACAGTTAACAACCAAGGGTGAGCGATCATGTTAAGTTCATATGTGACAAATCATTCGTAAAGTAAAAGACATAAGGGAAAAAGAACAAAACCTGGGTCAAAATTGTCTGTACAAGATGTGTCGGCCAGGCAAGGAAAGTGTTAAGTGCCTGCCCCACTAACACAACCTCGTCAGTGGGAACAGGGACGGGAGCGTCTGCATCGCGAACCTCCTCAACACTCACCTTTACCTGACCAGCGGCAAGAGGGACGCTGTGCACAGTCGTCGATCCCTCATGAACTCTGCCAAGGGCAACAAGGCGGGGAGGATTGCCATCCACATACAACCCACGCCTGTCAGATGCACCTGTGTCAGGGTCATTGCCCGAGGGATCGACACAGCTTCCCTTGGTGCTGACACGGGCACCAAGGGGACCTGACTGTACCTCCAGAGGCTGAATGGCTGCCTGAGACTGCATTTGGGACTGCAGCTGGCTGAAGCTCATCATCACCTGCTGGGTAACTCTCTCTGTGATCGACTGTGTAAGTCGATCAGTGATAGACTGCTCCAGCTCGACCCTGATGTTGTCTTTCAGGCGATCCAAGTCCTCAGGCGCCATGGATGAAGACCTCGACTTCCGAGAGGATGATGGAGCCGGTCCGAAGTACTGGGTGATGGTGACACCAACTCCAGCAGCACGGACACGTCCAGGGTGCTCCGGTCGTCCAATGGCAGCAGCCAGGACATCCTGACGACCACTGGCGACAAAAGAACCCTGGGTGGACTGCTCTTCCAGGGAATCCTGCAATACCCCACGTAGATCCTTTGATTTGTTAGTTGTCATACCAAAAATAACTAAATGTCTATGCCATTGCATTTGTTTTACTTACAATCCTCTCAGCTATCTGGCGTGCCGCCTCCGAAGTCATGTCACCGCTTTTCTTCGTGCGAGCCAGCTTCCACTTCACGTGTCGTCGCACGGGGGACGGAGGATGAATGATCGTCTCCGTGCTGTCATCACGAGATGCTCCCTCTGGTTGCTTCTTTTGTTTTTCCTCGATCAATCTCTTCTCGAGCAACTCGTAACCCCCGCGTGACAATACGTGAGGGGCAGTGTTTTGACTCTGGATTGCCTGGGCCTTCTTTCTCACATCCTGTAATAGGTTGACACATAGAGTTAGCAAATAAGACGGTAAGACCACTAACCATCTTTATTATTGGTGGCCAAAAAAATAACGTAAGACCACTAACCTCCCAGGAAGCTGCTCGCCTACTCTGACAGAATTGGGTCCACTGTTCGTGACTGATGCCGTATTTTTCGCATACAGCGTCGGCAACGTCCTCGTTCCCTTCTGCAAGGACCCATTTCCTGGTCAAGTCGGATTTAAACTGCCTCCAGCGCTCGCCAACTGTCTGCAGTATCTTCTTCTTTGTCCTTTCGTCTGAGGCTTCAGGTATATGAAATTCAGCCTGCATTAGAACGAAGTTAGTTTTCAACTTAGTTGAATAACATTTTACTTGTGTAATGATTTAAATTGTCATACCTGAATGTCCTCCCAAATCAATTCCTTCTGCACTGAAGGCACTTCCTTCCAATTAGGAAGGGTGATATCTACCTTGTCTCTGGCCACGACCCCAAGATATGTCCTCAATCTCTTAGCCTGAGGACCATCAGCCTTCCCTGTGCTAGGATCAACATGGACAACAGGCCTCTCCGCACCAGGAGGTCTAGTAGCCAGTGACCTCAGCCGTGTTGCTTTCCTAGTCTTCTTCCCTGTAGATGGTGGAGGTCCTGAGTCAACCGGAGGTGCTGTCTCAGTCTGAGCCGCTGCTGTCTCAACCTGAGCCGCTGCTGTCTCAACCTGAGCGGCTACTGCCTCATGAGGAGGATGTGGTGTCTCAGCACCAGGAGGGGACCTGGGTGGTGTGGTCATGATCCTGAAAAACACAATAACACACATCAGTAAAGTAAACTTACAAGTTAAGTTAGAAGAACACATATTAAATTGTACGTACAAGGCGAAAATAGTTAACAAAAAAAAATTACATTAGCTGATGTTAATTAATTCTCCTTCATCATGATCATTACGATTTGCATGAACATCGTCAACCTCATTTTCTGTGTTGACGTTAGCTATTTGTGCAGAGAAATGAGGCACACTTGTATCGCCGGTTGAGTCATCGTCGTCAACATTAATGCCAATGGTTTTTCCGTGTAGTACCACTGACCACCTTTCGTCACACGGATCTTGTACATAAAAGACTTGTTTAGCTTGTTCTGCCATGATGAAAGGTTCATCTTCGTAAGCTAGCTTGTTAAGATCTACCAACGTAAATCCTAAATCCTCGGTTCGCACACCACTATTGACATCAACCCACATGCATTTGAAAACACAAACAGAGAAAGTAACATAATTAAGCTCCCATATGTCATTAATGACTCCAAAGTAAGGCAAGGACGCCAAACGTGGATTGTCATCATTGACAGTAGCAAAGTGTTGTGACTCAGCTCTTAGACTAACCCCACTGTTCTGCATGGTGCTCTTATCATCTTGTGCTTTGGTATAGAATGAGTACTTGTTGATATCGTACCCTTCCCAACTTCTCACATTTCTTTTTGGGCCATCTGCCAACTTCCTCAGTGTTTCAGATACAGATTCATCAGCAAATATTGTATGTTTAAACCAATTCAAGAATGTCTTGTTATGCTCTTTCATAAGTCTATTCTTCGTCATTCTTGGATTACTTTCCTTAAGTAGTGCTTCATGATGAACAATATATGGCAGCACTTCATTACTGTTATTCAAGATATACAGATGAGCTTGATACAATTCCTGCAACGAGGGCGTTATAACATGTAGCCCTCGTGTACCTTTTCCTCCCACTCTGTCCTCATGTCGCAACTCCGGAAGACCAATAGGTTTTGCTTTCTGAAGGTACTCTGAACAAAATTCAACTGCTTCTTCTGCAATGTACCTTTCAACTATGGATGCTTCAGGACGGTGTAGGTTTTTTGTATACCCTTTCAAGATCTTCATGTATCGCTCGATCGGGTACATCCACCGTAAATAAACTGGTCCACATATTTTAATTTCCCTCACCAGATGAACAAGTAAGTGAACCATTATGTCGAAAAATGAGGGAGGAAAGTACATCTCCAACTGACACAAGATAATTGCGGCCTCTTCTTCCAAGCCATCTAACTTTGCAGGGTCCACGACTTTTGTACAAATGGCATTGAAGAAAAAGCACAGGCGACTTATAGCATGCCTGACTTTGTTAGGCAAAATGTTTCGAATCGCCACGGCTAACAGTTGTTGAATTAACACGTGGCAATCGTGAGACTTTAATCCAACTAGTTTTAAATCCTTCATCTGTACAAGGCTCTTAATATTTGAAGAGTATCCTTGTGGCACTTTAACTCGGCGTAAACACTGACAGAAGCTTATCTTCTCCTTTCTTGACAAAGTGTGGCATGCTGGAGGCAAGTAAATTTTTGTACCATCGGACCTAGGATGTAACTGCTCACGTATACCCATCTCAGCAAGATCTTGACGACTGTTCAAACCATCCTTTGTCTTCCCTTGAATGTTAAGCAACGTGCCGATAACACTGTCACACACATTTTTCTCAACATGCATAACATCGAGACAATGTCTAACATCTAGATCAGACCAGTATGGAAGGTCAAACAATATGGACCTCTTTTTCCATAAGCATGTATTTCCTTTCTGCTTCTTTTGAGTCTTTCCAAATACAGTATGGATGCCCTCAACCCGCTCAAGAACCTGGTCCCCGGTTAACGGAGTAGGTGCAAGTTCATGCTCTTGACTTCCGTTAAATGCTTTTTTCAATCTCCGATAAGGGTGATAAGGTCTCAAAAAACGTCGATGGCGAGTGTAAACTGTTTTTCTTCCATGTTTCAGTTGCAAGTAACTGGTGTCTTCCTCACAGATAGGGCATGCCCGATGGCCCTTAACACTGTATCCACTCAAATTCCCGTATGCAGGAAAATCATTAATGGTACAAAATAGCATTGCACGCAACTTGAATGTCTCCTTACGATAACCATCAAACACTGCAACCCCTTCATCCCACAAGTTTGCCAAGTCTTCAATCAACGGACTAAGATAAACATCAATGTCATTTCCTGGCTGTTTTGGGCCTGATATCATCGTCGTCAACATCATGTATTTCCGCTTCATACACAACCAAGGAGGCAGGTTGTATATGACAAGCAAAACAGGCCAAGAGCTGTGCTGAGTACTTAAACTGCCGTACGGATTCATTCCATCACTGGCAAGTGCAAGCCTTAGATTTCTTGGCTCCTTGCCGAACTCCGGATACAAACGATCAATCTTCTTCCACTGGACTGAATCTGCCGGATGTCGGAGCATCCCATCAGAGTTCCTTCCCTCTGCATGCCACGTAAGGTCTTTTGCGTCATCTTCATTAGCAAACAGACGCTTAAACCTAGGAATGATGGGCAGATACCATAGCACCTTCGCGGGAGGGCCTTTCGTTGAACTCTCATCACCACCACATTCATCATCGTCCTTCACTTTGTACCGTGATACCCCACACGTGGGGCATTTATGCATTTGTTCAAATTCATTTCTGTACAAAATGCAGTCATTAGGACAGGCATGAATCTTTTTATACTCCATACCCATCAGACATAGTATCTTTTTCGCCTTATAGTAACTGCTTGGCAACGTGTTTTCCTCTGGAAGCATGTCCTTTAGTACCTCAAGCAGTGAACTGAAGCTTTTGTCACTCCACCCATATCTGGCCTTGACATTAACAAGAGCTAACACCGCAGACAACAGTGTTAATGAGTCTTTGCACCCCGGATACAACGGCTTCTTCGAATCACTCTCCAACGTATCATACATAGGGGCATGGGCTTGCTGAAAAGACTCATGTCCCAGATCACGAATCATATCCTCCAGGCGATCTCCGCAGTCAACATCAACCCGTTCAGTCTGCGAGACCCTCTGTGTGTCTGTCAATTCACCATGCCATATCCATGTCGTATAAGTCTTCTTAATCCCATCGCACAGAAGGTGCTCCCGCATGTCTTCTAGTGATTGTCGTCTACCATTCAAACAATTGATACAGGGGCAGAAATATTTTCCATCCCCATCCGGTCTACTTCTTTCGAAGGCAAATTTCAAGAAATTTTCAACGCCCTCTTCGTACTCAATTGTCATGCGATTTGCATTCATCCAACTTCGATCCATGTTATTAACAACTGTGTGATACTGACAATGTTATTCCATGCATGCAAACCTCACTTTTTCATTAAAGGTGGTGGTCCTATCCCATTCAGGAAGACATATTTTTAAAGTATATTCATATGTATAGGTTGAGTGTCTTATCTTAAATTTGACGAAATTTCGGCAGCATTTCGCTTTGGTCTCCAAGTACACGAAATGAAAGCAGTGACATCAGTTACACCACAGTCAAGTATGCACCCGGAGAACAAAGTGAAATGCATTGTATCGAAATTTCATCATATTTAAGACAACACGCACAACCTACACATATGAATATACTAAAAAAATATGAGCCTTCCCAAACTGTCCAAACGGACAATTCGAGAATCAATACAATGACTAATCCAAACTGTCCGGAAGAATCACTGTAATGAATCTCAAACGGGAAACTACGGTTCACTCATAATGAACATTATTTGTATATACATATAGTCATTAATGGCATAAAACAATTTACATATACAAGCTAAAAAAGGATGAAAGGCATTCGTAAGTACCTGAGATGATGGTGAAAGCTAATGTCCAGCAATGAATATGATGATGATGGTACACAGAGGCAACGGACAACTACATACAGGGAATGAATGGTATTACTGAATGCCACTACAATTGATTAACTCATATAGAAGCCAATCACAAGTTCATACATTCATTGGTGCATACACAATAATCATAAGGACCACATCAGATCATTATAGGAATAAATGCTTTGTCTTCACAAAAAATGGTGTGTATGTGTGTGTCTGTGTTGACTTGCAGAGTATTCAAGAAAAAATGGTGTGTATGTGTGTGTCTGATTGCGAGCAACTCGTGGTGGTAGTGAGAGTAGTGTGTTCAGTTTGGTTTCTAAACCAACGGATCCCTAACAGCAAGTCTTACCCTCACAGCCACAACTATTGGAAGGCAAACAATATCATGACATTAAAAATCCTACTGTAGAAACAAATGATCATCGACATGCCCCTGCAGATTCTAATATTTACACCCAAGCAGAATATGTGAGTTCTGATTTTGCAGCAACAGAACTAAGACCACCAAAAGTGGGATACTGTAAAATTTGTGAGGTTCATCTACCCTATTGCATTGATTGGTGCATACACAATAATGGTGCATACACAATAATACCTTTCAATAGTACTCTTGCAATAGACAATTAATCAGAAGTTCATACATAGTCCAAAATACAGTTTGTCAAATTAAAATCATAGTACCTGAGAGGGCTGCGCCAAATAAAAATATGGGAATGAGAAGCAAACAATGGGAACCTATCAAGCCACTGAGCCAAATCAAAATACAAGCATTAGAAGTAGAAAGTTAGTCAATGTATTGAATATTTTATAATAAAATGTCTTCGTTCTTACGCAGGGAAGAGATGTGGTGTCTCAATGAATATAATCCTGAAAGAAGTCTCAGAGAATCTTTTTGTAAACCTGCAAAGAACATCATGACAATATCAACATTACTGCGAATAAATTACCATATATATTTATATAATGATAAAGATCAGATCACATCATTATAGGAGCGTTCAATGTCAAGGGCTCCAGAGGTGTGGTATGATCCAAACTCGATGAGTTCAACAATTGAAGATGATTTTGTATCTAGCCTTAGCTGACCCATCAGCCCTTTCTACTTGTTCCAAAATATATGCACAGATACTATTACGCATACTTGACCAAAAGCAAGCCAAGCATCAGTTTGGAAAAGGTATAGTTTGATCACTTTTATGAGGTGCAATTTCTCAAGAGAAGCACTATAGTTGAATGAATAATAAACATTGAGGGTAACATTCTCTCCAATTCTAAACAAACAAAAGCAACTATTCACTTCAATAACCAACAATCTCTTTTTGCAGCTAACTACTGGTTTAGTGTCTCAAGCCAAGAAAATGGTGCAGCCAGATTTATGCCTATCAATAACTTCATCAACCAAAACTTGGGTTATGTGGTGAAGGACAGTTGCTTGGTAGAGGCAGAGGTTATAATTCTTGGAGTGGTTGATGCATTGTTCTAAGATTGATTAAGGTATGTTATTGATGAGTGCAGTGATTTGGCCAAGACTTAAGTTGTTGATCAAACAATTGATGAAAATGAGTGCAGTTTATACATAATATCAACCACACTCAAATCGTAGTAGCAACTTATCAAGCCATGGTACCAAGCAAATAAAATAGGAAATTAAGCTGTTTATTTCATATTGTTCTTATTTTAGTCATAAAATTCTACTACTAGAGTTCGAACATGTACAGTACACGTGATAAAGAAAGAAAGAAATGTGGTATCTGATTTTAATTAATTGATTGGGCCTAATTAACTTAAAGAAACAAAATATCAACAAGCCCAAGATAAAGCCCAATAGCAGACAACATCCAAATTTCAGCCCTAATCCTACCTAGTTAGTAAGAGGTTAATTAGTAATTGAAGCATGATGGATTTAGTTGTATTATGATGGAACAGAAATGAGTTTGATTTCATGGAATGTGTACACAAAGAGAAATGAGTTTGATTTCAACCATGAACTCATTATGGTTTTCTAAGGATTGTTTTGGGATGATCCACAAACTACCATTGTTGGTTCCTGTGGGTTGCCTAGATTTCAAAGGAAACATATCTTCAAAGAATTCAACATTATTAGTCTCTATTATTGGGTTGACATCAAGCACATCATTTTTTAACACTAGGAACCTATAGGCAGCATTATGTTCTGCAGTTCATGGCCACAAGCCAAAATTCCACCATAAAAATACAGCAAAGGACCTATCCACCTATGGCAGAGGTGTGGTGACTATAACACAAAAATGCACAAAATAACCAAAAAAACTGCAGAGTTATATAAACTAAATATAGCACAGTTCATAAACTTTAAAGAAAATATCACAAGTAACAACAAATGGTAGAAAATAAATGACAATAAGAGAACTAGACTACATGGGGGCAGGAAGGGGTAGCACTAGAGCTAGAGAGAAAAGAACCTTAACAATTAAAAATGGAGGGCCAGAATCAATTGAAACCCAATAAAAAGATAGGTCACAGAGATGATAACCAGAAATAGAAGAGAAAACTAAGAACAGAGACGCGAGCTGCCAAGTTTACTATCTACCAAGTTTACAAAACAGCTTCTGGATTAGGCATTTCATCAAGCACTTAGTGGGCAACTTCATTCTATTCACATCAACACCGCATTCAAGCCATACATCACACGACAATTGCAAATGCAAAACCAAACCGCATTCAACATTATCAACAAAATACAACAGCACTCAAACATGGGCAACAACCAAAACACACAAATGCATTGACACTAACCTCGGATGGGGACGCGAGCTGAAGCTTCAACAATGGAAACCGAGAGCTGGAAATCGCGGAGTAGACGACAACCACTACGAGCAGAGGTAGACGACGACAATGGCCAACTGAGAATGAGAGCTCACGAGGTTAAGGAAATTCGCAAAAGAAAAGCGCGCTCAGTGAAGGTTATTTAGGGCCAATGAGTATATTAAAATAACAAAATTAACATCGGTTTTCATGTGTTTTTAAGGGAACCGATGTTAAATTTGTCCACGTAATTACAAAATTGCCACCGCGTTTTCGTCAACATCGGTTTTCTTGATAACCGATGTTAATTTGCCGATGTTAAAGCCCCTTTTTCTAGTAGTGCAACTTGTAGCCCCTAAAACTTTGGCACAAAGGCTAGAATATTCAGCCTAAATTTGGACCAATCAGAACTGGATGAATACTCCCAAAGCATTCACGTGTAGCAGCCATTGAAATAGGCATGGCTAAGTGAACTAATAGAAAGAAAAATTGGTAAACACAAGTCAATGGGAAGTCAATAAAGATAAGCTTCTTGAACAAACCTTTCTAGGTGGCCTTCAACTTGGATAGCTAGCATTGAATGAGGGAATCTTGCAAATAAAATCTAGTTTCAGCCATGTATGAGTAGTTCTATGCACAAAGCAAATGAAAACAATTTATTTAGCAAGCTCCACGTACACTTAGCTTTAAATGAAGAAATGATAGTAATGATTAGATTAGGATAATATCTTCAAAGATAGTTACCTTGTAACTAAACTAAATACTAATCCAGTTGAAATCTAATTAATTCACTTACTATCTAACTAAATAACTCAGTATAAATAGCCTATGTTACCACAAAATTTTTGCACGTAGGAATTGCTAGCTTCTTCAAACCTCACGGCTACTTGCTTCCTAGCACCAAGCTTTTTCACTTCTTACCTTCTTTTACTTGCTTCTATCTGTGACTTCTCCCCTACCATCCTATATATCAAAATTTCTTCTTTTCAAGACTTCATTCCTTAGAGGATTTCCAAGAGAAGCAGCCACTTAATCAATTGTAAATCCAAAATTCACTTAAGGTAGGCTAGGCTTCAATCTCTAGTTAAGAATTTATTTGGACTAACCTATATGTGTAATGGTGCAGATTTATGGTTGATTATTTAGGCTGGAATTTCATATCATTGAAGGTTAATTTAGGATGTGATTATGTTGATTTAACAATAGGATAGGCTGATGATTTAAATGCTG
This sequence comes from Glycine latifolia, assembly GCA_013407115.1. NCBI lineage: Eukaryota > Viridiplantae > Streptophyta > Magnoliopsida > Fabales > Fabaceae > Glycine > Glycine latifolia. Next base: position 45,470 of record QARZ01000491.1, read on the forward strand.
AAATTTTAGTAAGAATTGGACTTGATTTTGAAGACCTTTTAGACTTGATTTTGATGAAATTTTTGGACTGTTTGCTTATATTTATATGTGGGACTGTTTTGAATTAATTTTGAGAAGTAGAGGTTGAATGGTTTAAATACTTAAGTGGCTCAACTTTGAGGAACAAATAGTAGGGTGGTAGGTGAAAGGAGATTAAGGTCTAGATTAAGTTCTAATTTTTTTCTTGTGAAGGTTTAAAGGAATTACAAAATTATTTGGATGGTATATTGAGGTTAGATTACTAACATGATTTGTCTATAGCGTGAGGATATCCAACTGTCATGCATAAGATGGTATGATTTTGCTTGAATAAGGTATGGTAGCTTAACCATACTCTTGGTACTTATGATGTTGTGATGGAAAATTTTCCATCAGGTTGTATGAATTTCTCATGGATTGTATTATTGATGAAAAATGATGGATTTGATGTGATGATATGTTGATTCATGTTTCCGAGTCCAGTACGAGATTTGCGAAACAGAATCTAATACTACATCCAGTACGAGATGTAGAGACCAGGTGTAAAAACATGGAATAATTATGGTTTTTGTAAGACAGCCGCAACTAGACATCCAGTACGATATGTACCTACATACAGTACGATATGTAGAAGCCATGTGCACCTTGGAAATTTTCATTCATGCATTGTTTGCATAAGACAGTCATAGCTAGACATCCAGTACGAGATGTACCTACATACAGTACGATATGTAGAAGTCCATGTGCACATTGAAATTTCATGCATACATATTATTTGAATGGTTATTTATTGTGTGGATTTTATTGGATTTTTTTTATAGTTTACTAACGTACTAACGTATTTGGTGGTTTAGTTTTGCCTACTGAGAAATTTTATTTATCAATAAATATTTAAATATATTTTTATACACACATAAGCTTAAAAAATTATTATTATTGAGAGTTCTGTCCAAAGTAGGATTTTCTTTACTTTGGTGATATATTACAGGCTCCATTTTAACTTTTTGTTAAAAAAATTGATTTATTTCTTTTTATAATTGTGTTATTGGTACGACGTATGTAGTAAATTTGTCGATGATCTTTGTAAATAAGTGACATATGTCAATGTGTTAAAACCTTCTTTTATAATTGATTTTTAAACTAAATTAATTAATAAATTAATTATGTTGAACTTGTCTAATATAGAAAAATATTATAAGTAGTAATCTCAATTTATTAGAAATAGTGATAAAATTAATTGAATTATTTGAAAACGTGTGACCTGCACTGATGTTGAGTTTAAAATATACAATTTTTATATTATTATATTTTTAATGTATTTGTTAATTATTTTTAAATTTTAATAAGTATATTTTATATGCATTTAAAGAATTTTATATTGATAAATGTCTCATGTCATTTTAATTATTATAAATGATTGTCTCTTGTCATTTTAATGGTGGGTATAGATATGTCGGTGAATACATTTTAAATAAAATAAAATTTATTTTATCATTGACTTTGAAGAAAGACAATCAAACCCGTGTGTCATTTTGATAATTAAAAGTAAAAAAATTATAAAATAATGCTTGCAATATTTATTAATTAGTAAAAAGATATATATTAAAAAGTTAAACTAACTAAAAGATTTGATAAAATTATGTTTATTGCTTTATTATTTATTAATATCAATTACTAAAAATAATGTGATAAGAATTACTTTTGTTTAGAGAAAAAAATGAATGTGGTAAAGATAAAAATAATAAAATTTTTATAATAGATAGCAAAACTCTTACATCATTATCATTATTTCATTATTTTATTTAATTTGATTACATACACAAAAGTTAATTACTTCACATTTATTAATTTGTTGGCATGAAATAGAATGGTAAAAATAATTTTAAAATGCATACTTTTGGATAAAAAATACTGTATTGATAATAAGTGACATAAGACTTAATAATTAGAAAACCAATAATAATTAGAAAAATTCTTCGTATGTTTTACATTTGTAACTAGAGAAAATTGATATGATAAAAAGACTATGTAAAGACAAATATCACAAGAAAGGTTGAATTGTAATTTTTACTAAATTTAAAATCTTTTCGAAAACAATTATGTTATTGTCTGATGATGAATATTTAGAAAAATAGATATAAGATTTTCGCAAGACAAATCAGACGATAGTTTCATATCTTGTAAAACAATCATTGTTTTTCAAAAGCAAAAATAAAATTTGAACCTTCAGTCAATTTAAATTGCAAAAGAGAAAATAAACAAAATAAGAGACATGAAGTTTATACTAGTTCATCTTGATCATAGAGATTGTTCATTTCCTTACAACCCATCAAGTTCCACTAACTTGAATAAGTTACAATTATTACTCAATGTCACTTCTAACTCCTTAACTCAAATTTTACACCAAAACTTATTACAACCTATTTCTTTGTGCTACTAAGTCATTATTGACTCTAACACAAATAAGAAATTTTGTTTGTTTGATTGTTCAATGACTAACACTCAATAGTCTTATGGAGGGAAAGTGACTCTGATGCCATTGTGAAATGTAAAATATCTTGATGTATTGCAATTGTGGACTGCAATTTAAAATCATGGCTACAATAAATGGCCAGCCAGCCGTCCAAATAATTACACAGACTCTTCTTTTGCAGTGCTTTGTAATTAACATCTACGTGCATTGTAGACTCTTCGTGTACAGTGCAAAACCCTTCACATAGCAAAACATTCCCATTTTTACTTTTTGGAATCCTACATCTTCATCAATGGATTTTGCTAGAAGAAAATGATAGCAGCTCTGTGGAAATGAAATATGGATGGAGGATATTCATTTTCTTTCAGTGAGGACATTGATGAAGTCAACATCCTTCTTTACTATAGCATAAGATGAGCCATGGTTCCCAGATTCTCATGAATAGCAGACATGGTTCATAGATTCTTACGAACAGGGGAGATGATCTTATTTGCCGAAATTTCTCAGTATCCATCAAGAAAAGTGTTACGGATAGGCCCATTTGAATATTTAAATTGTACAACCACTGAAAGATAGAAGATATGATAGAAGATATGATCACAACTGTTGCTATTTAGATAATCCTAATATCTTAACAAAAGATAATGGGCCTCAACAATATCTTCCCAGGATCCAGGTATCACCCTATAAATACAGCTCCATTCATGGTGAAAGGTACACAACAATCCTAACTCTCTCTTTTCCATTCACACTGCACACACAGCACACCACTTGTGTTGTTTCCGGCAGTGATCATCTTCCTGGGGGTGCTTCATCTCCATAGGCATCTTCAGAGAGGGAGAGTTTGATCCCATAGCAAATCCCAGCAAACCTTGCTGGGTACATTCTGTTTCTCATAAACGGAACAGTGGCGCCGTCTGTGGGAACGATAAATTTCGAATCCCACCAATTCACAATGGTCAACACCAGAAGCCATCACATCGCTGGACATGACGCACCACCACCCCGGAATGCGAACCTGGAAAATGTGGTAGCAGAAGATGCGGCATCCCATACCGCTTCCTCCCCAGCGATACCACCAGCTCGTATTCCCCCATCGAATGCCGAGGTAGAATTAGACACCAATCAACGTTTTATACACAATGCGTTGAACTCTATTTTATCTCGGTTGGAGAACTTGGAGAAACGTTACGAGCTTCAGCGACAGGAGGATGCTCGGAATTTGTCCAAACAGCCGGGCAATCCCAATACTGAACAACCAGCGACAACGCACAATAAGCAACCGAACCCGGCAGGCACAGCGGTGACTAGTAACAGAGGATCGGCCAGTCAATCCGACCGAGTCAGACCCCATTCACGCAAGGAAGGATCTCGGCCCGTTCCGTCAGCCTGAGTCCCAGAGCACGACGCTGTCAACAAATCAGCAAGGGAGATTATACGTCGGCCCAGACAAGACGAGACATATCAGAGGAAATACCGTCGAGGTCATCAGAACAACAGCCCATTCATCGACGAGATAGTTGAAGCCCAATTCTTGGAAGACTTCGATAGTTATTTTTTATCCAAATATGACGGGAGTCAAGATCCCCGTGTGCATATAGACGAGTTCGATATGCAAATGTGTGTCCGAGGTATTGACGAGCCTATAATTTCTCGGATTTTTGCTACTACTTTGACTGGAGCCGCTCAAGCCTGGTTTCACACATTGCCGCCGCAGTCTATCCGAAATTTTGAAGATTTTGGGGAAAAGTTCTTGTTGAATTTCGCAACAAGCAAGAAACAGCCCAAATCCGAGTTCATATTAGGAAAGATACGCCAGAAGCCCGGAGAAACACTACAGAGCTATCTGGACCGATTCAAAGAAGTCGCCTTGCAAGTACAGGGCTTGGAAGAAAAGGTCCACGTACATCTCATCTCGGCCGGACTCAATGAGTCATCCCGTCTTGCCAAATCCATTTATAAGGATCCTGTAAAAACTTTAAATGAATTCATGATCCGATCCAAGAAATATTTGGAGTTGGAACAAATGGAAATCGTTAACTCGGCTCCAAGGGAAAATAAGAAACCTACATCGCCGAGGAACCGACGTCATGAGAATGCACCATCCAATCGACAACCATCAAATTTTCTCACTGACCGACCTCCAAGAAACTTTCAGGACCCGAACCTCAGATTCAAAAAGTTTGAATGGAAATTTGACAAGTACGCTCCATTGAACGCTCCACGAGGTCAGATATGGAAGGAAGTCGCGTTTACAGAAATGAGAAAAGTTGAACGCCCTCGCCCAGTAATAAAAAAGGAAAGGTTAGATTATTCCCGATATTGTGACTTCCACAAAGGGCCAGGTCATACGACTGACCAGTGCCGGGAACTCCGTGATGCAATAGAACAATTTGTTCGTGAAGGTAAACTTCGGCAATATGTTATCCAGACTCAAGGGCACCAAGGAAAAAGGAAAGTCAGTAGGAGAATAAAGATCAAGATGAAAAGAAAACAAAGAAAGACGAATTCCCAGAACCCGAGTTCGAATATAACGTGATCTCCGGAGGAATGGGAGGTGGAGGCGACACCGCCAGTCAGCGAAAGAAATATCTCAAGGAAGTTATGTCGGTAAGAGATCAACCCAAATTCAAAGAAAGTAAGAAATTTGCACCACCGCTAATCTATTTCACAGAGGACGATATGAAAGGCGTAGTGCCCGGACACGAAGACGGTCTTGTCATAACCGGGACCATGGCAAATTTCTGGGTTAAGAGAATATTTGTCGATAATGGCAGCTCTGCCGACATTCTCAATTTAAGTGCATTCAAAAAGATGAATTTAAGTGAAGACGATTTAAAACCGTGTCAAACTATGTTAATCGGTTTTAATGGAGGAGGCACCGGTCTGAAAGGCGCAATTGACCTCCAACTCACGTTGGGAACAAAAGAAGGGTTCAAAACAGGCCGAGTCACATTTACCGTAGGCGAGTTTACTTCACCGTACAACATTATATTAGGCCGTCCAACACTTCATAAATGGGATATACTTATGTCCACCAAGCATCAGAAAATGAAGATGATCGGACATATGGGCCGAGTTATCACAATTTGTGGTGATCAGAAGGAGTCCAGGCAATGCTATTTCAATACAATCCGAGAAATCGAAGGCGGTCCATCTTCTCCACCTCGGATACGGCAGGGAGATCCCTCAGATCAACAGATGGAGAGGTCAGCATCCCGCAAGTCGGTCAATCTCGTGGAATTAGACATGCGAGATGTTGAAGAATGGAGACCGGAACCAGTAGACGAACTGGAAGACATTCAGATTGGAGGATCTCCAGAGCAAATTACGAAAATAGGCGCACAACATAATTCAGAAATCAAAGGTAAACTAATCCATTGCCTTAGAGAGAACCAGGACGTGTTCGCTTGGAAAGCCTCCGAGATTCCCAGGATCGACCCCACATTTTGCTGTCATAAGCTAGCCATGTACCCTGATTCCAAACCAGTGGCACAGAAAAATAGGAAGCTCGGCCCAGACAGAAGACAAGCATTAGAGAAGCACATCAAGGAATTGCTAGACGCCGGGTTCATAAAAGAAATACAATACACCACTTGGCTCTCTAACGTGGTGATGGTGAAGAAGTCTAATGGGAAATGGCGAGTTTGTGTTGATTACACAGATTTGAACAAATTTTGCCCAAAAGATTCTTATCCAATGCCGAGTATTGACCAGCTAGTAGATAATTTCGCAGGATTTCAGTCATTATCTTTCATGGATGCTTATTCCGGATATAATCAAATACCGATGTACCCGGGAGATCGGGAAAAGACAGCGTTCCGAGGAACTGAAGCAAATTATTATTACGAGGTGATGCCGTTCGGATTGAAGAATGCAGGAGCTACTTATAAACGAATGATAAATAAGGTCTTCACTGATCAACTCGGACGCAATATCGAAGTATATATCGACGACATGATTGTTAAAACAGGTAAAAAAGGAGACCACATCCAAGACCTGGAGGAAACATTCTGTAAACTAAGGCAACACAGTATCCGCTTGAATCCCCTGAAATGTGCTTTTGGGGTGAAAGCCGGGAAATTCTTAGGGTTCATGTTAACACACCGAGGAATAGAGGCAAACCCGGATAAATGCAAAGCCGTACTCGACATGCAATTTCCTACTGATAAACGGGAAATCCAGCAATTAACAGGAAGGGTGGCGGCCTTGACACGGTTCCTCCCAAAAGCCGCAGAAAAGGCCGTACCATTCTTTAAGTTATTAAAGAAGGAAGCCGAGATAGGGTGGAATCAAGCATGTGAAGAGGCATTTCAGGAAATAAAAAGATGTCTGGCATCACCCCCAGTTCTCTCGAAGCCGGAGCATGGAGAAACTCTCATCCTATACCTTGCAGTAGGGGACGAAGCAATAAGTGCAGTTCTGGTCCGAGAGGTGGAGAAGTGTCAGTTGCCAATATACTTTGTAAGCCGAGCTCTCAAGAACTCGGAGCTGCGTTACCAAAGGCTCGAAAAAGTGGCTTTCGCTTTACTCACCACGGCTAAGAGACTGCGCCCATACTTCCAAAGCCACACCATAGTGGTAAGAACAAATCAGCCTATCCGACAGGTACTACATAAGCTGGATTTAGCAGGGAGGATGATGAATTGGGCCATTCAGTTATCCGAGTTCGACATCAAATACGAAGCTCGCAATGCAATCAAATCTCAAGCGTTGGCCGACTTCATAGTGGAACTGACCCCGGCATTCTCCACCCAGCTAACAAATGTGTGGAAAGTGTATGTGGATGGGTCATCTAATTCCAAAGGGAGCGGAGCCGGGATCATTGTTGAAAATCCCGAGGGAGTATCACTCGAGCAATCACTACAGCTCAATTTTTCGACGTCTAACAATCAAGCAGAATATGAAGCATTAATCGTCGGGTTAAACCAGGCCAGAGAACAGGGAGCACTAAAAGTGAATGTCTTCACTGATTCACAATTGGTCTCAGCACAAATCGAAGGGCGGTATCAAACCAAGGGCCCTCTGTTGACAAAATATCTTGCTAAAGTTAAAGAAATAATAGCTGAATTCGATGAATTCACCATAGCCCATATTCCAAGAGAGGAAAATACCCGAGCCGACATCTTATCAAAGCTAGCAGTACGAAAGGAACAGGTAATCACAGAACAGTCATCCAACAGGAGCTCGCACAACCTACATGTATTATGGTGGTCTTAATAGCCGAAGATTGGCGGAGGCCGATCATAAACTACTTAGAACAAGGGATAGTGCCAGATGACAAAATAGAAGCAAAAAGGCTGATCCGAAATGGTTCCATGTACACAATTGTTGATGGTGAGCTATATCGACGAGGTCTCCATACTTCGTTATTATTATGCTTAAGTTCTGACCAAACTGAGTATGTACTTGCCAAGATACATGAGGGTATTAATGGCCAGCATATGGGAGCAAAGGCTTTAGCTTTAAAAGCCCTTTGTGCCAGATACTTTTGGCCGACGATGCAAGCGGATGCAGCAGAGCATGTAAAGAAATGTGACACCTGTCAGAAACATGCGCGAATATTATGGATTCCCCCATCCGAGCTAAAATTAATCACAGCACCATGGCCTTTCTTCAAATGAGGAATGGATCTCTTAGGACCATTTAAAGCAACGAAAGGACAAATGAAATGGCTAATAGTAGCCGTGGATTACTTCACTAAATGGATTGAGGCCGAGCCCCTGGCTACCATCACCTCGGCCCGTGTCCAAAAGTTCTTTGAACGCAGTATTATAGCAAGATTTGGAATTCCGGCAGAAATAGTCACCGATAACGGAACGCAATTTACAGATAGAAAATTCCAAGAAATGATGGCTAGACTCCAAATAAAACACCACTTTGCATCGGTAGAGCACCCGCAGTCTAATGGCCCGGCGGAAGCAGCAAACAAAGTTGTTCTGGACGGATTGAAGAAACGAATGCAAGAGGCCGGCCCGAATTGGGTCGAGCAACTTTATTATGTCTTGTGGGCATACAGAACCACGGCTCAAACGTCTACCCGGGAGACTCCATTCAGGATGACTTATGGTTGCGAAGCCATGATACCTGTAGAGATCAGTCAACCATCCTGGAGGAGGCAAATGTCACACACAGACAACAGTAAGGCATTAGCTGCCGAGCTAGATATGATAGAAGAAGTCCGGATTGCAGCACATCACGGAGATCTACACACGAAGAATATCTCGGCTCAAAAATTTAATAAAAGGGTAAAACCAAGATCCTTTGAGAAGGATGATCTCGTACTACGACGTGCGGACATCGGGCTCAAAAATGCCCGAGATGGGAAATTAGCACCCAATTGGGAAGGACCATATCGGGTCACCCAAAACTTGGGGCAAGGAGCCTACGTTTTAGAAACTTTGGAAGGCAAGGAGGTCAAGCGCACATGGAATGCCGACAAGCTAAAAAGATACTATAGCTGAAACCCACGTATCCCTCGTGATAAGCCCGAAATTATTACGTCTCCCGGCAATAAGCACAAAATTATTTTCACGTAAATCGTGATCTATGTATTCATAAGTTTCTCATTGGTTAAATAAGCCGAGGAATACAAACCCGGCTTAGATTTTCCATTGATACTACGAATTCCAACAAATTCATCAGTTTCTCATTGGTTATATAAGCCGAGGAAAATAATCCCGGCTTAGATTTTCCATTGATACTACGAATTCCGATATATTCACGCGTTTCTCATTGGACATATAAGCCGAGGAATATAAACCCAGTGTAAATTTTCCATTGATACCACGAATTTTCTATGTATTCACGCGTTTCTCATTGGACATATAAGCCGAGGAATATAAACCCGGCATAAATTTTCCATTGATACCACGAATCTGAATAATCTTCGAAGAATAAAAGAAACCCTTATTACAGGGAATTTATATGTGCACATTTTTGAGAGCCTAGTCGTTGTTATGTATTAATACGGTCTTGATCAAACCGGCGTATTTAATCATGGATAAATCATCGAGTATATCTAAAGAATTATATCCTTAAATTACTACGAAATACATTACAGTTGTTAGGACAGGAACTCGCTTCCAAGAACAATATTCAAAATAACGGATCAAATAAAACTCGGCCATTGGAGCCAAAGTAGTATCCGAATAAGCAAATCGGTAATGATGAAATTCTGCAAAGCGCGATGCATTAAATAAACTGTTCCAAAGTTAGAAGCAAAATCAAAAGCAGAAATTGTTCAGAGCAACAAAAAATTACATACAAAACCGGCATCCCGGCCCTTCAAATACCTTCCCCAGGGTGATCTTCATCAGGTAAATCGGTGAGCTCATCTTCTTCCTCACTATCTGAGAGGGTTAACAGTTGGCCACCACCTATGTAAGATCTAAAGTGTGCACCTGAGGTATTCAGCTTGATCCCAGGATTTAGAAATCGGATCTGATCTAAGGCGTTGTTAAAAGATGCTTCCGCGGTTCGAGATACTTGTGATCGCACAAAATTGAGCTCTTTGCTGGTTTCTCTCAAGGTAGTTCTTGACCGGTCATCCATCTCGAGCAGTTGATTGCAGTGATCGAGAGCCTCCCGGGCTTTTGTCCGAGTAGTGCAAAGATCAGACTCAAGTTTAGCAATCTCCGCTCGGGAGGCTTCTAGTTCAGTTTTACAAGTCCCAAGCTCAGCTTGGGAAGCTTCGGAATCGGAAATCATCTTCATCGCTGAGTCTCGAGCCTCCTTCACTTCGGCTCGGGAAGCCTCCAAATTAACACGAGTAACCTCCAACTCCTTCGTCACAACCTCCAAAACCTCCTCATTTTTCCGGGCCATTTCAAGTTGTTTTAACAATTGCTCGTTCTCCTTTTTCGAAGCCTCAAGATCGGCGCCCACCCTGCACGCCTTATTGTTTAAAGATGCTAAACTTTCAACCAAGGTGGCTATTTTTAGGGCAGCCAGCTCAAGAGTACCTAGCTCTTCCATTTCGGCTGCAGAGAACGGCGCTAAATTAGAGTATCTTTTCGGTGCTCGAGCAACGTTGAAAAACTCTTGGGTAACACCTTTTTCCCAGAGAGTGCGAGGAGCCAACTGAAAGTATTGAATCGAAGGTTCCGGAGGCGGAATGAGGGAATCAGCAGGTTGAAGCTCCAAAACTTCATCCGCCGCAGTAAGATCAAGGTCAGTAGGCGGCACCTGTTCAGCAGTTGACACCTCGGTTGTAAGTAGAGGAGTTGTGGTCGGAATTTCCAGGTTAATTACTGGAGTAGAGTCAACTAGGGAGGAGATTGAAGCAGGATTGTCAGCTTGTTGCTTATCTTGGGTGATCTTGCATTTTTTCTTTGAATGAATGGCTTTGAGATGGTCGGGCCGAAGAATGGGGGGCAGAATCCATGGCTGCAAAAATAAATAATTATTATCCAAGTATATCCCGGAAGTGCAAAAAACAATTTCCAAACTAACCACGCTGAATGTAATGAGTTATTGGAGAAAGCTTCTTTGACTCCTTGAAAGACATTATACGAGCCGCAGAACACAAATCTGAATCCGACATCTGGGCCTCATCGGTTCGGTAGAAAGAGGGAGGAAAATCATAGTGGACAAAAGTCCAATATGGCGGAAATTTCCAGCTAAATGGATCCAAATTGTGAAGGAAAAAAAGGATGATGGTCTGGATCAACAATGACTTTAAAGAACTTATTTTTAAAACCCTTAAATGATTCGGCAAACAAGGAAAAAAGCCGACGGTCAGCATGACCACGGTCATTACGACCCCGGAAAGAAACCCACCCTTTCCTGTTGGCAGGTTCCTTACCGGATCAGCTAATTTGAACAGTGAAGAAATAAAAGAATAAAGGATGAGTGCACGGTATTTCTAATTCTCGGCATAAAAATTCAAAAGCCTACATAAACGCCCAACTATTGAGGTGAAGTTGAGAGGGGGCAACGCGTATGTGATCCAACACTTGCATTTGAAAATCGATAAGAGGAAATTGAACTCCTAAGCGGGTTATTACATCTCTATGAAAGAAAGAAGAAATCAAGATTATTCCCTTCACGAGAAGAGCAAATAGGCTCGTCTGGACGGGGAGCACAAATTTTAAAACCCTCTTGAATTCCAATGGGAATTGTGGCGACACTTTCAGAGTCTAGGACCGAGGTAGTACGTAACACCTCATGGGTTACCCAGGGATACCTATTGGACAGACTAATAGGAATGGTTTGAGATTGAGACCCAGCAGAAGATTCCTCAATAACTTCCAAAAGAGATGAGTCCATGATTACCTACGAAAGTAAAAAAGGAAAATAACAATTAGTAAAGTACCTGAGAATTTGGACTTTAGAGAGTTAATATTTGATGAAGTTCGAACCGACACCGAGGTATTGCTAGAAATCGGCACCTCGGTCCCTAAGTTTGATTCACTTGAAGTCAAGGGGATAGCTTTTTGAGAAGGAAGTTTGGGGACAACAATAGGGTTATGCCGGCAGTTGTCAAGAACAGCATCGGCCTGATGATTGTGATTAATGCCAGCAAAATAGAAGAAATCATCAAGGCATTTTGAACAGGGTTCGAATCGAGTTTCAAAATGTTGCACAGATATATTATCTTCTCTGGCAACATCTAAAGGAATATTGCTTGAAGATATGGGGGTCTGAACAGAAGCCCTATGCTCAGTTTGGGATAAACTAGGCGACAACCCTAATATAGATGGATTAAGAGGTTTAGGAATATTGGGTCTAGAACTATTAGAATCGAATGAGTTTCGCAGAATGGATTTTTCTTTCTCCTCATCAGAAATAGGGAGACCGAAAAACTAAAATGCTGAACGTGGAGGGACAGTTCTACGGATACGTGCCTCTTCTTCCGTAGAATATTTCATGGAAAAGGAGTATGAAAGTAAAGATGAAAAGAAAAGGGGAAAGGAGTATAAAGAACCAGAAGAAACCACCAACGAAAGGAATATGCACAAACTAAAACAAGATAGAAATAATAATAATAGCAAAGAGACTATTGTGAAAAAAAGGAAATTGGAAGTACCTGGAATAGAAGGAAGATTGGTGAAATGTTGAACAAAGCAAGGGAAGTCACAAAGCAAGAAAGAAGATTGCAGAAATAGCAAAGACCACAGAAAAAGATGGAGTACTGAAAATAGATGAGTGAAAATGCGTATAAGCCCTAAGAAAAATCGCCAAAGATCAGAAAACGTTTCAGAATGCAGATACGAAAGAATGTGCAGGGGCAAAAACGTCATTATCGAAGCCAGAAATGATTACAGCATGAAAAGAAATAACTGCATTAAATGGACGGGACATGCGTCATTTATGAAAAAAGGAGGCGTTTCATTTTTCAATGGTCATAATTATTTAAGCTGCTACTGAAGAGACAAGAGAAAGCTCGCCAGTAATTGGAAACGTCTCAAACAAGTTTTGAGTTATTATCTCGGCAAGGAACCAGTATGAGAAATTTATCCCGGCAATAAGTAGCTCGGTAATAGATTAAAACGCTTCTTACAAGCTTATTGAAAACGAGCTAATTATATCGGCATGGGGCAGGTAGGAATCATTTACATCGTGCCCGAATTCCACATAACACGGCCCTATCCAGTTATACATCCCAGTCATCCAGGGTGCTAGATAATCGGGCTGTGGGGCATCTGTTACGGATAGGCCCATTTGAATATTTAAATTGTACAACCACTGAAAGATAGAAGATATGATAGAAGATATGATCACAACTGTTGCTATTTAGATAATCCTAATATCTTAACAAAAGATAATGGGCCTCAACAATATCTTCCCAGGATCCAGGTATCACCCTATAAATACAGCTCCATTCATGGTGAAAGGTACACAACAATCCTAACTCTCTCTTTTCCATTCACACTGCACACACAGCACACCACTTGTGTTGTTTCCGGCAGTGATCATCTTCCTGGGGGTGCTTCATCTCCATAGGCATCTTCAGAGAGGGAGAGTTTGATCCCATAGCAAATCCCAGCAAACCTTGTTGAGTACATTCTGTTTCTCATAAACGGAACAAAAAGGTTTCCTGTAGTAGTCGATATTATATCTTCCCTTACCAATATTGTTTGACTACACATGAAGGAAATTTTGCGGCTTCAAAGTCTCCATCCACTGCAAATATTGATATGTATGTATTTGACCCATGAACTGTTCACCATAATGGACTCATTCCTTCTTTCTTCCTCTTATTTATTCTCTTATATAACCTCCTCCCTTTATCTAATAACATCTTCGTAATGCATTGTCGTTTGCAATCATGTTTGCACATTAGCATACTTCACGGAAGTTTGAGGGTATAACAGACTGTTTACATCATAGTGAGTCCTTTTCATGCTACGTGTTTCATCAAATGTTTGCCTCGACTACAGTGTTTTGTAGACTTCTAATAGAATGGAAATTTAAATATTTGTAATAAACGATTTCGATTTAGTTATAATTTTTTATTTAGCCACTGGACAAAAATAAATAAAATTCGAACATCCCTGGTGTTTAGAAAGCCTACACGGAACACCATTAATGCATTGTATTTTTTTTTTTTTTTTTGGTGAGCTAATGTATTGTAAGTTATAATAGCCACATTTCATAATAGAATAATTATATTTCATTAGTGCTGTTATACGGTAATTGAACTAATCTATTATTGGCTTAGGAGTAATCTATTCTTTATTTAGTTATATATTAGTAGCTGAATGAGTTTGCGTTTGAGGATTATTACTCATTTATATGATCAACTAATATCTTGGGAACTAATGCCATAAATAAGATTGGTTATGATCAACTAATGTCTTGGGAACTAATGCCATTAGTTTTTGTATTGATTGTGTATGTTAATCAGTATATTGACATGTTTTCAAGTACAGAAACAGAGAGGTATTGCTACAATGAGTCATTAAATATTACAGAGTTTACATAATCCTCAAACAGGTATATTTCATTTTCATCCCAAAAGTCAAAAAAAGATGTCACATGGTCGTGTAGTTTCATATAAAAATGTGTTCTTCTTTGAAATATTGACAAGGTTGTTGAGTTAAAGATTTCACACCAAACCTTTTTCTTCTTTTGATTTTCAGAAACTCTTTGATAAGGCTGATTTGATGACACTCTACCCAAGCATGGACTTCTTTGCTCAGGTACACAAACTCACCCATGCCACATATCTTCTTTTCTCCTCTTCCTTAGGTTCATATCTCACCCAAGACAAATTTCTTCTTTGCCTAAGGTACTTTACTATTCTTTATGGTATCATATTTATTTCATTAGAGAGGAGCATAACAACAAAATTTAGTTCCGTATATCAAACTATGAGCTAAGTGAAAAAATTGAAGGATAGAAGAGTCCTAGCCAAGTCAAAACATTATGCAATTATCCATTTTACTTCCCCCATCTTGCGTAAGGTCACTTTTGAAAACAAGCAATGTCTTTATACTATAAGTAATCATTATAGTATTTTGTGTAGTTAAAATTGTGCCTCGGAAATTCTTATATATCATGTTAGAATAATTATTGGCAAAAAGGATTGGATTACAACATAATCCAAATTTAACTTAAATGAAGTATGATAAATAAATAACAAAAAGAGAAAACACGTAAACACATAAGTAAATCGTATGACCCATTCCAAATTATGGTTATGAATCAACATTATGATTATTATTATATTTCTTTTAATTTATAATTTATGTTTGCTTCCCTATTTTTTAAGTGATTATTGTATTGTTATTATTATGCTTATAATGATAAAAAAAAGAGGGAAGATTTACCCTTAAGTTATATTTTAACTTTCAATTAAATGAAATTTAGAGTCTGACAAATTAGTCCAATAAAAACATATTGACATTTTCGTCTAACAAAAAATTACTGACATTTAATCCAATGAAAACTTATTAACATTTTGGCCAAATGATAACTTAATGACATTTTTGTCCAATGGAAACGTACCAATCTTATTTGCCAAAAAAAAATACTTATATTTTGGTCCAATGAAAAATTATTGACATTTTGGTCCAATTGAAAATTACTGACATTTTGTTCCAATGGTAACTTATTGACATTTAGTTCCAATAGAAAATTACTGACATTTTTGTCCAATGTTCAAAATCTAGTTAACAGTCATGTTGACAATCATTTTTGTGATATTTTCGTCCCTCTATGCCACGTAGGTACTTTCATTAACGGTAACGGACAGAAGTTAACGGAAGGATGAATTTGTCGTACTTTTTACACTTTCAGGGACAAATATTTGAATTTTCATTTCAAGGACGAATTTGTCAATGCTTTATATATTTAGGGATGAAAATGACTATTTACTCAATTTTTTATATATAAAGATTTAAAACAACAAACAAACCATAAGTACAATTTAACGAAAACCTCCGTTAGTATTGAAAACAACAAGACATATCTGCTTTGGGTTCAACATTGAAGCAAATTATCTGAACCATTTACAATAAACTTCATTCTTATAAGTAACCATTCAAAAACAAGAAAAAATAAGTTGTTACACCTTATCAAGACTACTGTGTCTAAATGTAAGAGAATACTCCTTCTAAATATTTTCAAATTCCAATTTGAAATTACTTCAATGTAATTGACAAATTAAAAATGATAATTAATTAACAAATTGACAAAATAACAAACAAAAAAAGATACAAAAATGTGCGTATATTTTGGCAGGAAAATTGTTCTTTTTAAACTCCAACACTACTAATTTTTTTTATATAAAGATTTAAAACAATTAATCCACGTGATTGGATTAACTCTCATGAAAGTCAAGATGCAAGCTTGTCAGCACTTTTGACTATACTTAGGAACGGATACATGAGTGTATTAAGGGGGCCGAACTTTTTTACATAATTAATAATTATTTATTAAATAAAAAATTTAAAACATTAATATTTAATTTTATGAATAAAATTAAATATATGATTTATTACCAGAAAAAGTGAGTAAATATCAACATAAAAACTTATTTTATATATATATATATATATTTATATATATATATATATATCTTATTAATATTTTTGTAATTTGATTTTTTTTTCTTTATATTTACACAAAGGATCTAAGAGCTACTTGTCCCTTGGATTCGTCCCTAAGAGCACCTTTAGTGTTGTGTCTTGAGAAGAGATCTTTAGCTAAAGATTTCTCCTTCCTTAGAT
This sequence comes from Glycine latifolia, assembly GCA_013407115.1. Taxonomy (NCBI): domain Eukaryota; kingdom Viridiplantae; phylum Streptophyta; class Magnoliopsida; order Fabales; family Fabaceae; genus Glycine; species Glycine latifolia. The sequence continues at coordinate 62,138 of QARZ01000491.1, forward strand.
CCAGTAATAAAGTAGGCTTCAAGATCTCCACGTGAAAGATCCAGTCTTCCTCAAGAATTGTGAAAATCCACACAGCTTAAAAAAAAAAACTTTTATTCATCACAACAAACACAACATACGCGAAGCAACAACATAGCAATGGCAAGTGAGCCAACAGATCAAATGAAAAAAGGTGAAAAATAAAACATATCAGGGGGAGGGGTCACGTGCGAAGGAGGGAGGAAGGCTGAGGGGGGTCGCTCGCGGAGGGGTTGCACGGTGGTGGAGGAAGGCGGAGGGGGGAGGAAGGAGAGAGGGAGGAGTGTTTCACGGGGAGAGGGAGGAGTGCTCTGTTTGAGGGAAGATGAAAAAAAAAGAGGGAGATGGTTCTAGAAGAAGGAAAGGAAGAAAAAAAAGTGGGATTCATGTGGGACCTATTGAAAATTATCCAAGATATCAAAATGAGATCTACCATTATGAGATCTTCATGGCTTGTGATAGCAAGGATAGGCCACCTTGATGATAATGAGATCTTTGGTAGCGTAGGAAGCAAGGCCTTAATGACTTTGTATGAAATAGAAAGCTAGATTATGCTTCCTTTTGCTTTGTGGAGCTTCTCCCCTGATGCTTCTGAGGAGGTAGTTTGACTTTCACTTGGTTAAAGGTCTTGCCAACCAGTTTGGTGGTATATCTTCTTTCCTTGTGGAACTTGGACCTTTGACTTGTCATAGTTCAAAGAAGTGGGCTGACCAAGGGTGTACCTTGGATTTTGGTAGGAGTGCTGCTTGCCAATGGTGGACCTTGGGTTTCTTGTATTCCTGCAAAAGTAAAACTTGGGAATAGAAAAGCTTGTCAAGGGTAAACCTTGCATACCTATGATTTTCGTGAATGTGAAAGTTGACAATGGAGGGGCTCATCAAGTATGGGTCTTGGGTTTACTGAGCTTTGGACCAAGGACGCGTTCGTCTTGAGTTTTGTTGAGGCTCTTGAAGGGAGAACTTTGGGTTTGGCAAGCCTTCAAATATCGAGACTCACCAAGGGCGTACCTTGGGTTTTATGATCCTTTGGAGAATCAACCAGGCACACGTCTGTCCTAGGTTTTGTCGAGACTCACCAAGGATGAACCTTTGATTTGACAAGCCTTTGGAGATTGAGGCTCATCAAGGATTTTATAAGCCTTTGGAGTGTTAGAATCAGGGGAGCTCAAGAGGATCAAGAAGGTGAGTCTTAAGTCTACAAAGTGTTTAGGCTTTTTTACATGTCAAATCAATTTGATTGGTAGTTGTAATCTGTGTATGAGATGAAACTTCTAATGATCAATTGCATGAAACTCATTTATGGTTTTTGCATTCATGTTTTCATAAAAGCATAAGTTTTATGGAAAAAGCTTTTCTGAAACAAATGGTTTACATAATTGCATAAAAGTCAAAATGTTCAAAGTTTAAGGTTTTGGAAAAACATTTTCACTGCTTTAATCAATTACCAACTTGTGGAAATCTATTACTTAAGCTTTCAAGAACACTTTAATCGATTACAATAGAATGGTAATCGATTACACTTCACAAAATCATAGAAAGTCTTCCTATGTTAATCAATTATGATTTATCGTAATCGATTAATGGGTATGTATTTGAAAATTGAGACTGTCTGTGTTAATTGATTACATGACAAATTAATCGCTTACTTTATTCATAAACATTTTCCAAAAAGCTCAAGAACACTTTAATTGATTAAACTTGTTAACAAGTTATTATATTGTGGTTTTAATTGATTACATTAGCGATTTAATTGATTACTGACAGTTACAAACTAATTTCTATAAATAACTGTTGGGTGTTTTGAAAAAAGAATAACGAAATTACAAAGTTTATTCATAAGCTTTCCGTGCAAGAAAAGGTTTCAAGTGCTTAACTCTGTCAAAGTCCCAAAATTCTCAAGATACAAAGATTTGAAAGAAGGGTTTCTTCTTGGGCAAGTTTCAAAAGAAGTTTTGTAAAAAAGATTCTGAAACAACTTCTTCCATATTTTAATCCAAGTCTGGTAAATCAATTGCATACTTCATTTACTGGATCAAAGGTGGTTTCTTTCTTTACACTCTGTTGTGTAATCTTTTGAGATTCTTTTTGGTATTAATAACAGGATTTCTTAGAGCTTTACTAGGATATGTGTTCCTAGGGGATAAGCACAGATGGCACTTATCATTAAGCTACAGCTCAGACTCAAATCCAAACATTATACGCTACTCAGTAGGGACTTCACCAATCATGAGCACAGATGCTTAGCTGATTTCCTACACAGGAAAGCAGACTTGTTTGCTTGGCAGTCATCTGACATATCAGGTTTCCAACCCAACATCATATGCCACAAGTTGGTCATCTATCCCCAGGATAAGTCAGTATCATAGAAGAAAAGGATCGGAATATGGGAGAAGAGCGTTGCAAGGCAGTCAAGAAAGAGTGGACAAGCTAATTAAAGCTAACTTCATCAGAGAAGTCAGGTACTCTACCTGGCTCGCCAATGTTGTTATGGTAAAAAAAAGGCCAATGGCAAATGATGAATGTGTACCGAATATGTCATGCCAGAACTTCATGAAGGGATCTATGGCCTCCATACCGGAGGACACTCATTTGCCACCAAAGTAGTACGTGCTGGATACTATTGGCCGATACTCAAGGCCGACACCCTCGATTTCACTAGGAAGTGCAGAAGATGTTAAGAGTTTGCAGACATCCCACACGCCCCTCCTGACAATCTCCACAACTTGATCTCTCATTGGCTATTTTCCATGTGGGGAATGGACATACTGGGACTACTACCAAAAGCCCCAGGAGTAGTCAAATTTCTACTAGTCGCCATAGACTACTTCACCAAAAGGATTAAGGCAAGGCCATTACGAGAAATCTCTACCAACGAGGTAGTAAAGTTCACATGGAAACACCTCAAATGCAGATATGGCCTCCCTTATGCCATTCTCACTGACAACGGTACTCAGTTCAAGGCTCAGAATTATGAAGACTTCCTAACGAGGCTAGACATCAAGCACCTCGTGACTTCTTTAGAACATCCGTAGACCAACGATTTGGCAGGCAAGGCCCTGCGCACAAGACTTGACAAGTCCAAGGGTAAGGAGGAACTCCCTGGTATACTCTGGGCCTATCATTGTTCACCCCAGACAAATACTAACGAGACTATTTTTCGATTTATATATGGCACAAATTCCATGATCCCTGTTAAAGTTGGGGAACCGTCGACAATGAGTTTGTTGTTCCAGGAACAACATAATGAAGAAAACATGAGGGTTAAACTAGAGACAAAGAATGATTTCCAAGAGATGGCCAGAATCAAAGAAGAGACCACCATGCTCCAAGTGTAAGAAGATACAACATCAAGGTTCAACCTAGAACCTTTCAACCTCACAACCTCATATTGCGAGTTCGAGATGAAGCCAAAAAGGATCATTGAGAGGGAAAGCTTGGACTCAATTGGAAAGGCCCATTTAGGGTTATAGTCAACATAGACAATGGAGTATACAAGCTGCAAGAACTAGATCATAAAGAAATTCCAAGGACATGGAAGCTACCCATCTAAAGTTCCACTTCAGTTGACTTATTGCAAAACCAGATGATGTACTCATTTTCCTAGTCAAATCTTTTGTCCCAAAGAGAAAAATCAGGGTTTTGGTTTGAGAAGTTTTAACGAGGTACATCTGGGAAACGAAGGGAATATGTACTCAATTTATGACATTGAATAAAGTTTATTTCCCTTTAATTTTTTACATATGTCAACTTTACATAGGCTCGTCAAACCCAAGGACCAAGCTTGGTATGTCCCGATCTCCAAAGGCTTGTCAAACCCAAGGTCCACCCTTGGTGAGCTTCAACAAAACCCAAGATGGACGCGTGCCTAGTTGATTCTCTAAATGCTCATAAAACCCAAGGTTCACCCACAATAACCAAGAGATGGATGAATTGGTTTAAACTTGGTTTTTAAAAATCTTTAAGAATTAGAGTAATTAAGATCATATAACAATTGAACCAAGAATGCACCAACCAATCAAACCACCCAACTCAAGAAAATTATCACTTGTTGAATAAAAAAGATAACACCAAAGAATCACAAATTAAGACAACAAGAAAAGATTAAAGGAAGTAGTCAACACAATAGTTTATACTGGTTTTCACTTCTCACCTTTGAGAAATTACATCCAGTTCTTTCAACCAGAATGGTTAGAGTTCCACTAATAACAAAACTATTCTTACAAGCTTTTTGCACAATCACTCTTAATCAAACCTTGATTGAGAACAAGACTTCTAACACCTTAGAATCTTTGTGATCAAGCCATACAGATCATCAACCTTTACTCTTATCCCCTAGGAACACATATCCTAGGAAACCGTGAAAGGTAACTTTTATTTTTCTATTCTTATTTAATTTAAATATCCAGTTAGCTAATAATTTAACAGTCAATATTTTTTTTTAAATGATTCACTTAATCAATTTAGCTGATGTAATTCCTAATTTAAAGAAGAAATTGGTAATACTTGACTTGAGTATTTTTATTTTTATTTAAAAAATTAAAATTTATTTATTTAAAATATAAGAAATATTTTCCTTAAAAATATTTTAAAAGTCAGAAAATAAATACTCAAAACAAGTCTTCCAACTACTACTAAAATTATATTTTAACCTAATTTTAAAATATATTATAGTTAAATGAAATTTAAAACAATTAATCCGCGTGATTCATGGTTAACTAAGGCCATCTCCAGTGCTTTTGAAGTTGTTTATTTGATGTGACAATCAAAAAAGCTGCTTTCTATTTTTTTCTCCTTTGGAAGTGATCTATGTGGCAAATTGAGAACCTTAAATTCAAGCACCACATCTTATATAAGTACCACATCTTAAAAGACTCACCAAAAATCATTAAAAATCGCATATAAGCTCCTACTGCTCACCAAAAATCATTAAGAATCGCATATAAGCTCCTGGAGCGGCTCTAAGATGCAAACTGGTAAGCACTTACAAGGTAGGAGTGTACTGACATCCACGTTTGATAAAAACAACTTTTGTTTTCGGATAAAATCCACTTTCTATTTTATATTTTTAGAAGAAGTAATTGGTGAATAGAAAAGGGAAACAAAAAAGTAATTTGCTGCACTATTAATTAATTGGTAGTCGTGGACCCACCAAAAGTAATAAATTGGTTAAAGAGACCACTAACCATGTCTTTTCCTTAGCTAAATTGGTGCTACCTACCAGAACCTAAAAAAGGTGAATAGGAATATATATCAACTATTTAGAAAAAAATGGATCATTCTAATCGAGTATTTAACTGTAACTTTTCCCGTGCGATTAATAATTTGTTAATACAACTTAAAAGACGAGTAAAGCACAATGTTTCTCTATCTATATACTAAAGGGGTTTATTTTAACTGATTTATTATAAATTTTTTCTTTGATTCTTAAGGAGAAAACAAAAACACAGTGTGACTTGACTTCTAAGTTGAGCATCGTCTAGAATTCCTTTCTTGCACTCAATGGCGTCTTCATCCTCTAACAGCTCCTCCCAGATCTACGACGTGTTCTTGAACTTTAGAGGAGAAGACACGCGGAAGACTTTCGTGTCTCATCTATATGCTGCCCTCTCCAATGCGGGAATCAACACTTTCATCGATCACAAGCTTCGCAAGGGAACAGAGTTGGGAGAGGAACTGTTAGCAGTCATAAAAGGGTCTCGGATATCCATCGTCGTTTTCTCCGCTAACTATGCTTCATCAACTTGGTGTCTTCATGAGCTGGTCGAAATAATCTACCACCGTAGAGCTTATGGCCAGGTGGTTGTGCCCGTATTTTACGATGTTGATCCATCTGATGTACGTCATCAAACGGGTGCTTTTGGACAACGCTTGAAAGCACTTATGCAAAAAAATAAGCACATCGACTTTATGTTTACGAGTTGGAAGAGTGCACTCAAGGAGGCTGCAGATTTGGTCGGTTGGGATGCCAGGAATTGGAGGTATATCTATACTTTCTACTTTCTTGCTTCTTTTTATTTTAGAATCCATAACATTTTAAGTATATTGTTCCGTTTACGAGAAACAGAATGTACCCAGCAAGGTTTACTGGGATTTGCTATGAGATCAAACTCTCCCTCTTTGAAGATGCCTATGGAGATGAAGCACCCCCCAGGAGGATGATCACTGCCGGAAACAACACAAGTGGTGTGTTGTGTGTGCAGTGTGAATGGAAAAGAGAGAGTTAGAATTGTTGTGTACCTTTCACCATGAATAAAGCTGTATTTATAGCAGAATACCTGGACCCTGGGAAGATATTGTTGAAGTCCATTATCTTTTGTAAAGATATTCAGATTATCTAATATATGAACAACATTAGTTATGATCATATCTTATGTTTTATCTTCTATCTTTTGGTGACTGCATAATTTAAATATTTGAATGGGCCTATCCGTAACAGATGCCCCACAGCCCGGTTATCTAGCACTCTGGATGACTGGGATGTATCAAATGGATAGGTCCGAGCTATATTAAATCCAAGGTCTCCATACCGTCGTAGGTAATTATTGCTGCCCCAAGCTGAGATGATTATTTTGAACTAGGATGCAAGTGCTTTCGACCGATGCCGAACTAGTTTCTTGCCGAGCTTGGTTCTATTTATCCTTTATCGAGATAATAGCTTTTCCGGTAAGGATATTCTCCTCGGCGTTAATGCGGTCCGATCCGAGCTTGAATGTTTCCTTTCCGACTTATGGAACTATTTGTTCCACAATGATGATCGAGATTAAAAATCGGCTTTCTAGTCTATTCTGAAGCTTTCTGAAAGGACGAGGGATTGTCTTTTCAGCTTTTCCTTGAGCGACATTTCTTACTAAGCATTTAATGCGCCGTTTCTGTTTTTCACGCTTCCATCATGAGCCTGAAATAGTTTTCCTGATTTACCCCTTATATGAGTTGGAAATACCATTGATGCCCCTGCGTCTGATCACATCTTGCAGACCACGTTTTTTCGAAACGTTTCGTGGGGGGTTTTTCTTGGTTTTGGCGGTTATCACCTATTTCAACTTCCTTTTTCTCTCTTATACCTTTCCTTTACTATTTTGACATTTTTCATTGCTATCATCTTTCCTGTATTAACATCCTCTGGAGTTTGCATTTTCCTGAAGTTTCATCCTCTCGAATTCTTCTCAGGTATTTACTCCGTCCTTTCTTTTTGATTGCATTCTTTTCTTTTTTCACCTTCGCCACCCCTCTGTATTGTCGTTCCTTAGTTGTTTTGTCTAGGTATTTTGCTTTTAGGGTTTCCCTTCTTTCTTTCTTCCTATTGCCTTTAGGGATTTCCTTCTGTTCTTCCTGATAATGGGAATTACTCCTGAAGAGGAGGCCTTTGTGCGCAACCATGTTCCTCCCAAAACCGCATTTTGGCTTTGGGGTATCCCAGTTTCTGATGAGGAAAAGAAAAAAGATTTGTTACGAACAAAATCAAGTTCTGGTAATCTCAAAGCCAACCTTCCAAGACCTTGCGATTCCCCTAAAGTAGGCTCTTCCTCATCCCAGAAAAATAGGGCATCCATGAAAAATAACGTTACTCCATCTTCGAACATTGTTACTGTTGTTCCTTCTGACCTGGTTAAAGAAAATAGTAAACTTGGACATTTTGAGACTCGATATGAACATTGTTCCAAGTGCGTGGAGGAATTTATGTATTATGCGAGTGTTAACCAAGATAAACGAGCCGAGGACATTCTTGACGCATGTCGGCACAACCCAATCCGAGTAGCTATCTCAACTAGAGTTCTCCAGACTTCTTTACCGAACACCGAGGTTGCTAGGCCGACCTCTTGTTCAAGTTCGGCCTTGGCCATTTCTTCACCTCTTCATCTTCCGTCCACCCTTCCAGGTATCTTTACTAATCTTCTCTTTTTATTTTGTCGTAGGTTATTATGGACACTCCTTCTGTGGAAATGGTAGATGAATCTCAGTCAACAGGATCCCAGTCCAACCTTCCTCCTCCTCTAGTTGTCAAATTTCCATGGGTCACACATGAAGTACTTCGTACTTCGTCCATTTTGACCCCAGGGAACATAGCGTCCATCCCTATAGGCATCCAAGAAGCAGGGTTCTCCATTCGTCCTCCTACCCCAGACGAACCCATTTGTTCTTGCGCCGGGGAAAGGGAAACCAATTATTTTTTCTTTTGTAAAGATGTGGTCACACGTCTTGGCATCCGATTTCCTTTGTCGGATTTCGAGATGCGATTGCTAGACCATCTTCAATTAGCACCTTCTCAGTTGCACCCCAATAGCTGGGCTTTTGTCAAGTCCTTTGAAGATCTTTGTGAGGAGTTACAAATCCCTCGTACTGTTTTGCTCTTTCTGTATTTCTTTTCCGTTCAGGCTGGTCGCACAGGACGAGAGGCTTCAAAAAATAAGAAAGGGTGGACTTCTCTTCGAAGTCGACCCGGTCGTCGTCTTTTTCGTATTTTTACCGATTCTTTCAAAAATTTTAAAAACAATTTCTTTAAGGTTGCAGCCGAACCCGGCAAGCAACCATTCTTCCTCCGAGGTCCCGAAGCACCTGGCGTTAAGTGGAGATTCCCTCTCTACTGGACTAGAGCTCATTATTCCAATCCACCTTCGTTTTACCGAGTTGAAGAGAGTAACCTTTCTGATACTGAGGCATCAGCTCTCGTTCAGATTCAAATATATCAAGACAATCAAGGTTGCATAAAAATTCTGCATTCTCCTTATTTTGTTTCTCTACTAACTTTTTTTTTTTTACATTTCAGCTGCCGAGATGGAAGAGGATCCTACCGTTAACCTCAAATCTCGTCGTTCAAAGAAAGCTGCTGCCGAGAAAGCTAGTGACTCCCGCCGTGATTATATCTCCCAAATGCCATCAAAGAAAAAGAAACGGCGTATGGAGACTCCGGCTTCTAGCGATTCCGGAAGGGTGATCACATCGGGACCGATCGAGGATACTCTTGCCGCCGATCCAATTCCCTCATCTCTTGCCACCGATCCAGTTCCCTCATTGGCCGGGCAGGGGAATCAGAAAGCATCCGCTACCCCCACTCCTATTCTGATTGATGTTGTCGAGGACGTGGTGGTAAATTCAGAAATTGCTGTTGCCGATCCTAGTAATTCTTCTGCCGCTCCCTATAACTCTTCCTTACCCTTGGGATGCCTTTGGGAAAAGGGGGTAGAAGATCTTTTTCCCTATACCAGGGCTCCCAAGCGCTTTTTAGATGGAACTCCTTTCTCGGACGACGATCTCCGAGAACTTGACCAACTACATCTTCAAGCTTTCCGATGTGCCACTTTGGTGCCAAGCTTGGTGTCTTTGAATTCCCGATATAATAAAATCAGAAATGACTTTGAAGTTTCAAGATGACAACGGCCGGTTGTCCGATGAGAATAAAGCATTAACAGAAAAAGTTCATCAACTGGAGAAGGAGCTCAATATTTCTCGTCAAGACTTGACAGCTGCGAATGAAGGGATCTTCTCTCTGCGTGAGGAACTTCATGAGGCGAATAGAAATGCTGAACTCTTTAAAGCCTCCGCAGATTCTGCCACAACTGAGGCTCATAAGGCACAAGCAGAAGCTTCTTCTTTGGATGCCGAGCTTGCTAGCTTAAGAACGCTTCATGAGAAGTCCCTACAAGAGGTGATTATGGCTAAGCAGGAGGCTGCCAAATTTCAGGAGACATTGGGCACAGTTGCCGAGGATGCCTTCTCCAATGCTTTAGAACAGGTACAATTTCTTAACCCGGGAATTACGCTACATTTAGAAGAAGCCGATTGCCGGGCTTATATTGAAGACGGCAAATTCATTTCATATGTTGAGCCCGAGGTCTCATCTCCAGAAGATAATCCAGAACCGATCGTCGATGATCGGGTTGATAAATGAAGGACCGGAATGCCGGTTTATTTTGTAATACCTTAATTGTTCTAAACAATTTAATATTTCTGCCTGAAGACTTTCTTCGAACAATTTTCATTGTATTTAACTTGCCTGGTTTGTTTAATCGAGTATTACTTTTGACTTCGCATGCGATCCGTTATTCCGAATATTGTTTCTGGAACCGAGTTCCTGTCCTAGCAACTGAAATGTATTTCGTAATATCCAATTAAAGGTATAATTCTTTCGATTATATCGATGATTCACCTAATTAAATAATTACGCCGGTTTGATCAAGACCGAACTAATACATAACAACGACTAGGCTCTCAAATTTGTGCACAATATGTAATATCCTGGATAGGATTTTATTCTTCGAAGATTATTACATTCGTGGTATCAATGGAAAATTTACACCGGGTTTATATTCCTCGGATTTTTTAACCAATGAGAAACTCGTGAATGAAAAATTCGTGGTATCAATGGAAAATTAATGCCGAGTTTGTATTCCTCGGCTTATTTTAACCAATGAGAAACTCGTGAATACATGAGAAATTCGTGGTATCAATGGAAAATTAATGCCGGGTTTGTATTCCTCGGCTTATTTTACCAATGAGAAACTCGTGAATACATGAGAAGTTCGTGGTATCAATGGAAAATTAATGCCGGGTTTGTATTCCTCGGCTTATTTTACCAATGAGAAACTCGTGAATACATGAGAA